>LPNX010115002.1:116950-139450 GCA_001517045.1 Pseudotsuga menziesii
ATAGATCTTCGCTGCGGGGTTATAGGAAGGTTTCTAACAGAAGGGGTTTCTTCGGACTTAGAGTCTTCTGGACTCATTGGGGTATACTCGGTATTCTGTCCTAGGGTATAGGATTCAATATTTCTCTTGTATCTTTTACCGCTTCGCAGCAAACCACTTTGCTCGTCGAAGTCACTTTCGCTTCCCAACATAGGTTAGTAGAAATAAATCTAGCAATCTGATTCTATAAGAAATATTCCTTTCTCAACCAAGAGCATTTTAATTTGCAAACTAAATGAATTTAGGTACTTACCCCTTGGTCCTTTGAAAAAATGTCGTTCAGCTTCACTAAAAGAAGTATGTGTTTCGATGGCGAACTCCGTCACAAATGCTTCAAGGGTTCACGTTGTCCAGAAATCAACAACTCATGATATCGCGTTGTTTACCCTTTTCAATATGTTAATTCTTGCGGGATTCTAGTCACGAAACTGATCTTCCTTGAAGTTTTTCTTTCTTTCTATCAACCTGGATAACCACTGGTGCAATTCTATGTGGATACTACCAAAGAAAATTTCATAAATATCAGTGAAAATGTACCTTTGCAAGAAGTCATCTGAGGTACGACGAGGATCCTTATTTTCTTGTTCCACAAATTTCAGATAGGTAGCTTCAACCAAGTCACTGATTTCTTTTACTGAGGGCCTCCAAAACATAGCCCTCTAGGTACGATGTAGATCCCTCTTAAAGAAAATATTGTTCAACTGGAAATGGAACCAATTTGTTGGTGTCACATACCCCAATTTTGTAAAATAATGTTAATTGTTTTAATTATATTCCTGAGACATTATATTAAATTTAATGCTAAGTAGGAAATTATGACTCAGCAGAGTCAACAGAAGTGGAATGTAATTCAGAATATTTTATTATTAATAAATAAATTATGGAGACAACAGCATGGGAGAGCTGTTAAAAAGAGGTTACTGGTCAAACTGGTGGATGGAACTAAGTGGAGGGCAAAAGACAAGTGCCAGCATCCTCAAACACTTCCTAAGTTGCAGGTGGCAACTTCCCTATATTTGGGGTCATGATCCCCCAAGAAAGTGGGATCAGAGCAGGTGCCTCATTAAATGACAACTAACCCAAAAAGACCTAGGAAATCTTTTGAAAGTACCCAATGAATAGAGCTGAGGTGCTCAGATATTTTTCCAGAGAGAATTCATTCAGGTGAATGTTATTCAGGAATTTCATTGGAGAAAAAGGGAAAAACAGTAAGGAAGTTGTTTGAGAGGAATGCTGCAGTAACTTGGTTTATTACAGCTTGTTAGCTGGGAGAACTTACTGATAAGTTCAGATTTAATACTGAGTTTTGAAGACTGCTATTTGACTATTGCTGCACCTAGTTCCAGCCAGGGAGACCAGAGCAAGCTCGGGGGTCCTGAGAAGTCGTTGTTTGAGCACTCTCCAGGAGGTTGTAGGGAGGAACAGCCTCCCATAGCTGTTGTTGTCCAAAGATTAAGCAGGTTCTGTCACTTAATTGTCTTTGTTTTGATAATTGTGAATGGTTGAATGTTATGTTTATAGTTATGATATAAATATTTAATTGGTTTAGTGATGTAAATGTTGTTAGTTTATCAGTAATAGAATATTTGATGAAAAGTAAATACCCACTGTGTTTTTCCACATCTGGGAAGCCAGACCATACTCCAGCACAGGGGTAGAATTATAAAAAGATGCATGATGAGATTATAGATTAATAGATGGTTTATTTACTTATCATCAGAAGAAATATTTGTTTTACTGACAGCTGTTTATGCTTATAGATAAAACTATTCCCTCGTACAGTATTTCATTCTCAGTAATTCTATTAATTGTAAAGAACAGATAGAAGAATATAATAGTTGTACTAAAGAAAAGTTAGACTAGGTATACCCGTGGTTTTAACCTTATAATGGTTTTCTTCCAGTTTTAAAGAGTTTAATTTCTATAGGCTGGAAAGACATTACTGAAAGTAAGAGTAATTAAATATTGTTAGACTCTACAGTTAGACCAAGCTGTGTTAAACTATATGTATGTTTAGTGATGTAGTCTTTTCATTTCTTATTTTCTTCCTTTTCATTTTTGACTAAGCTCGACTAGTTTACGGAGCTGTTAACCTATTTTTCTTAGATGGTAAATGAAGGTTACTATATATATATAATTATATGAGATAAATATTAAGTAGTATTATTTGATTTTCATATATATATACAGATATCATAACCGAATAGATAAACTAAATAAATAACAGAATTTACCTTGGAAAGTACTATTATTTCTTTACTTATGTTCTATTTAAGTTAAGTTCTAACATAACATTCAAATGCTACTTATACTTTCAAGCTGTTAGCAATATAGGATTTGTTTAATTCTCTGACTTTCTTTATATTATAGTTAACCAGATGGTATGGGACATAGAGAATATGTCTATAAAGTAAATAGAACAGTAAGTATAATGATAACACAGCAGTAAAATATTAAGTTCATTTACATCATGAATACACATAGGATAAGGGTATCAGCTTATAATAACACTTACAAATATTTTATATAAAAAAAACTAAGTAAAAGTAATAATAGAAAATATAGCACTTACCAGTAAGACAAACAGTCTTACATTATATTCTTTCTATTATATTATATTCTTGTATATTTGTTGCATGGATTAAGCATGCAAAATATCTGCTAATTAAAGAAAACAATATTATTTAATTTCAATATTATTAAATAAAAATTATAACTTCTGTACCTAAAGAAGAGAAGTAACTATTAGTTACTTAAGCACTCTATATAGGGCTTCAAGTGTTTATTTTATTATTTAGTAAACTATACATAATAACCTTGACAGGTTTTATAAAACACATTAAATATAAGAATGATATTTAGGAAAGACCCTAATAATAATTTATAAAACTATTATGAAAATAAAATCAAGTATGCTAACGCACTGTCATTATTTTTATCAAAGTGATAGAATGCTCAGTTTATTAAGTTTAAGTAAAAATTTAAACAACTACAACCTCATAATTTGAACAGACGTAAAATAGAAGGAAAGGATAAATGTTGTAAACATTATGTTGTTGATGAGCCTCATTTATCAGTTATAAAATAAACAAGTTTATACATTTTTAACGCTGTAACATAAACAAAGAGTATAGTAGGAAAAATAATATTAACAACTGTTATGATGGTCTCATGGTAAAAACCCTATTCATTCAGAATGTACAAAAGTAATGAATGTAAACCCAGTTGAGTAATAATAACTCACGGTCGTACTGAGAAATTTATATATGGAGGCTTACATCCTATTCTTTTACTTTAAATACAGTAATATATACCAAACAAAAATTACACTCATGGCCGAAGCCGGAGACAGCCCTGCAGTGAAGCTAGGGCCTTAACCAAACTATGGAAAACAGTGAATAAACAACCAAAACAACCAAAATCCATGAGGGTCTTTCAGGCCACAACGACCAACCCTCATTTCCCCATAAGGGTTTACACAAGGTGGAATAACCATGGAAAAACCAGGGCTTACCGTGGCCTCTTATCGCCGCAACCCCGTACTCTTTGTGCAGACAAAGAAGAGAGGCAAGTCATATCTGCAAAACCAACATATGTCCGGCTGTTATGTGTTTATTAAAGACAAAGAGATATATATTCAAGAAGATGGCAATATCATTAAAAGAAAACGAATAATTCTTTTACCTTAAGCAACTAAAAAGTCTTAAACAGAAATGCTTCGACCAGCTACCAGCACGAGCAAGGAGTCTGTCATTCAGTTGCAAAAGAAACGGCATTAAAACACCCATGAATCACTGACACTAGGGAACCCTCGAGTCATCTAACTGAAGGAGTAGGTAAAACCCTAAGGCGAGCTGTTACTCCTTCCAACAATGCACAGTAACGGTGAAACTCAAACCACAACACTCCGAAAGGAGGAACCACTCCCGTTGGATAAAATGAAGGAGAAGGGTGAGGAATGTTACAGTCGAGGGTTTGAGTTTAAGCTGTGGAGGCAGTAAAAAGCTTAAAGTAGAATGAGTAATGCATGACAATCAGAAACACTATCGAATCAGCCTTCACTATGGTGCGTTGGGCAAGCTAACCAGGGAGGAGAAGCCATAGAGAGTCGCAGTACTACATAGGTGACACAGCGGCCAGTATTCTTTCACAGAAGATGGACAAGTGCCCGAAGGCGAGGGAGGATAATGAGCTAGGTTTTGGAGAAGACCCTTTTTAATCCTTCGATGCATGGCCCAAACGAAGCCATGTCCCCTTACAAATAATTTGCCACGGTGGGTGTTCTTTCTATAGTTTTCATGAGCTAATCACGAGGATCAACTGTTGGAAATCTTTTGGCTGTTTCGAAGGTTATACCTTAGTCCCGGCCGAAGTCAACCTATCATTGGAGTATTATAACAAGTAATATGTTATTACGTAAACTTTGTCATAGAACTTACCACCAATGCAAGATTTTAATAAATCATTACAATATGTTACAATATATATTATCATCTATGCAATGAAAACGGGATATAACCCTATATTCATCGTGGAGGTATTTGACTTTGAAATCTATAACCTTATAACATGATGCTTTTAACTAATAACATTTGGTTAAGAGTATATTATATCTATAGTAGTAAGTGCATGATATAATCTTATGTATAAACTTGGAATGTATAACCTAAGTATTTCTTTTAAATCCTTTATGATCTGGTCTTATTCATGCCCTTTCCACTAGGGAGTAACTAGTATGTCTTTTAACTCTTGCAATCTTAAATGAAATAAGTTTCGTAAATTACTGTAGATGGAAAGTATAGTATATATGCTTAGGAAAGAATAATACTCATGCAATTAATTACATAAACTCTATATTTTAAGTATAAATTATACTAATGAATGATATCAAGGGTGTCATAAAATCGACCATGGTAAGTTTAGGGATAGTAATGTTAACCCCTTGGTTTCATCATGATTTCCTAAGAATAGAAACTGGTAAGTAATACAAAGAAAATAATAACATTTACTTTGATAATGTTTGGTCTTGAATAAAGACTCTTAACCAAGCAAAGGTGACATAGAAGAGTTAAGCTTTGAAAACTCTTCATTTAAGAATTATCATCATAAATGTTAGACTAATGATTTAGTTATGCAGTCCTTTAAAAATAGTAGCCACTAAGTACAGGTCCATTTATTTGATACGAAAGGTTTAGGAATCAAAACCTATTAGAGTAAGTCATCTATCTGACTAAGAAGTAAACTTAGTTTTGGAAACAATGGTACGTAACCTTTTATAAATGAACATTACAATGTAAGTGTATGTGTGCACTTGGAAGGTAAACGGTAAATTCTATAACTCTACCTTTTCTACTTTATGTTGCAAAGAGTTTAATTGGAGTCGTTTAATACTGGGCATTTATGATAAATATCGAACAGCATAGTAATCTTTAAAGAATCATAAAGTTAATTCCACTAGAATGATGGACAGTTATGGAACTTTACCTCAGTAAATATTGAAAATGGTTTAGCATTTATCTTCCTATTGGAACTTTTATTTTTGCAACGTACTGGTATTTATAAACACTTTAGAATTTCGACAAGCTGCCAACCGAACTTCTTACCTGTAGTCTGTAAGAATATGAAAACGTATGGATTAGCTTGAAATCTAAGTAATCCCAATTTTGCATGACAGTCTTACCTTGTGGACGAAAAGAAAACAAAGTCAGTAAACTGAAAATAACTGTTCTACTGCAAAACATAACCAACAGATAAATTCAGATAAGGATTGTGGTAGTTTATAACTAAATAAATGTTTAGTTAACTACATCTATTTTAATGATATGCAAATTTAAAAATTTTAATTTTTTTTGGAAATTTTGGGGTTTTGACATGTGGTATCAGAGCATGGTTCAAATACTAGGCCTGAATGCAGCCCAACTAGTTTCCACAGAACAGTAAAAAAATAATGTACTAACCTGTATTTTGTTGTATGTAAAGAACAGAAAATTTCTTTTTCTGAATCTAATAGGCAAGTATGGAGAAGCTAGGAGAATATGCTCAGGAGGAGTCTCCAAACACCGAGACAAGACAATTGTCCAGAGAACTTGTGTTAGAAGAGGTAACTGCTCACTCCTCAGAGCTGATGCAGACTATAAAGGATTTGAAGACTGAGATGGAATCAATCAAGAAGGACAATGAAAGAATTTTGAACGAAAGGAGCCTGTTAAGTGCTGGGAATGTAATGGCCCGCATTATGCCTCGGTCTGCCCAAATCAGAAAAAGTCAAACATCAATATTCACACTGTGCAAGATGAAATGACTGCTGGAGAACTTGCAAGGACTATGCCCAGAATAAATGCAGCGTTGGAGAACCGCCAAGCTGATTATCAGACTTCCATGGTGGAAGTAGAAGGTATGGTTAGCCAAACCCCAGTTACCATTTTAATTGATCCAGGGGCTAGTATTAGTTACATTTCACCTCAGATAGTGGAAAAGTGTAAATTGACTGTTGAAAAGTTTGATACTTCCTGGTTAGTTCAATTAGCCACTGGGGAAAAAAGGAAAGTAACATGTTATGTGAAAGAATGTGCTTTACTAATGGATGATTTTGAAACTACAGTTAAGATTAATGTTTTTCCACTTGGCTCGTATGATTTACTGATTGGTATGGATTGGTTAGAGCAGCATAAGGTAGTTTTAAACTGTTATGATAAAACCTTTATGTGCGTAAATAATAATGAACAATCAATAAAGGTTAAAGGTGTTCCTAGGAAAACTGTAATTAGGAAGATTTCTGCTTTACAACTTAAAAGAGTAATCAGGAAAGGGTGTAAAGCCTATGTTGTAACCATTACAGATGAGGCAAGTAAGTCTGAAAAAGATAAGTTAAAAATAGAAGAAATTCCTATTTTAAATGAATTTACTGATGTTTTTCCAGAGGAAATTCTAGGATTACCTCCTAGGAGGGAACTGGATTTCACTATTGAGCTGGTGCCAGGTGTTGTACCTAGCTCGAAAGCTCCGTATCGTATGAATATTTTAGAACTTAATGAACTAAAATCACAGTTAAAAGATTTAATAGATAAGAAGTACATTCGACCTAGTGTGTCCCCTTGGGGAGCACCAGTCATCTTCTTCAAAAAGAAGGATGAAACTATGTGACTGTGCATAGACTACTGTCAACAAAATAAGATGACTATTAAAAATAGATATCCGTTGCCCCGCATAGATGATCTGTTTGATCAGATACGTGGAGCTATGGTGTTCTCAAAGATAGACCTGAGATCAGGATATCATCAGGTAAGAATTAAAGATGAGTACATCTTTAAGACAGCCTTCAAAACAAGGTATGGACATTATGAATTTGTCGTAATGCCATTTGGGCTTACCAACGCCCCAACTGTCTTTATGTGCCTAATGAATAATATATTACATAAATACATAGATAAATTTGTTGTCGTGTTTATCAATGAAATCTTAATTTATTCTAAAAATGAAGTGGAACATAAGGAACACTTACGGATAGTTTTACAAGAGCTGCGAGAGCAATGGCTTTTTGTGAAGTTCAGCAAGTGTGATTTCTTTAAAGATGAAATCCAGTACTTAGGTCATGTGGTGACTAAATAAGGGATTTCAGTCGATCCCGAAAAGATTCGGGCAATTGAAGATTGGCCAGTTCCAAAGGACGTAACAGATGTTAGGTCATTTATGGGAATTATCGGTTATTACCAGAGATTTATTGAAGGCTTTTCAAAAATAGCTAATCCGATCACCTCCTTGCAAAAGAAAGGCAAGAAATTCGATTAGAACTTAAAGTGTAAAGAAATTTTTAAGAAATTAAAAACCTTATTAACAACCACGCCTACTCTAAGAATAGCAGATCCTAATAAGGATTTCGTGGTATGCACCAATGCTTTTAATGATGGTTTAGTTGGTGTGTTGAATCAAGATGGGCATGTCATTGCCTATGAGTCCAGGAAGTTAAAGATCCATGAAAAGAATTATGCAACTTATGATTTAGAACTTGTTGCTGTTATACATGCCTTAAAAATGTGGCGACATCATTTAATAGGCAGAAAATTTATCTTAATGACTGATAATAAAGGACAGAAATACCTTTTAGATCAGCCCAACTTAAATGCAAGACAAGCAAGGTGGTTGGCCTTCTTGAGTGAATATGATTTTGAAATCCAACACATAAAAGGAAAAGAAAATAAGGTGGCTGATGCTTTGAGCAGAAATGCAAAGCTGAACTTTACAGCAGCAATCAACACTTATGCTTCTGATTTAAATGAACAGCTTACAGAAGGGGTAAAACAGGATGAAATTTATCAAAAATTACAAGTTACAGCTAAAGAAGAACCTACAGAAAGCTTAATAAAAGGTTATAGTCTAAATAAAGATGGATTTTTATTGTTTAAGGACAAACTGTATGTGCCTAATGTGCCTAAGGTTAATTTGTTGATTCTGGATGAAGATCATAAAACACCTTACTCAGGACATCCAGGTTACCAAAAGACTGTAACCATGTTAAGAAAATAACATTTCTAGCCTAATATGAAATCTGAAGTAGCTGAATACATAGCTAGATGTTTGGACTGTCAACAAATGAAATCAGAACACCAACATCCAGCTGGTTTACTGCAACCATTTCCTATTCCTAGTTGGAAATGGGAAGTAATAAGCTTAGATTTTATTACTGGATTGTCCAGAAATCAGAATCAGAATGATTCAATTATGGTGGTGATTGACAAGTTAAGTAAAGCAGCACATTTCATTCCTGTCAAGACTACTTACAAGGCTGACAATATAGTTGATATATTTTTTAAGCACATTTTTAGGTTACATGGAGTACCTAAGGTTATCATTTCAGACAGGGACCCTAAATTCACAAGGAATTTCTAGAAATCCTTGTTTAAGGGATTAAACACAACCATTAAAGGAAATTTCAACTCAAAATGGGCCTTTTAACTTTTATTCAAATTCCATGTCATCATGTGTTAGCCAATGAAATTGCTTTAAATTTGAAATACCGTATAGGTCTTAAACACTTTTTTAATATAAATTTGGGGATAGGTATCATAAAAAAAACTACTTTTTTGTTTGTATTTTTGACATATCTCCCTTTGTTTTTACTCAAATTTCGATCGGGAGAGCTCGTTGGATGTGGAATTAAATTCCACATCCAACGAGTACCCACTCAACATACTTTTGACAGACCCCGCTACCCCAAAAACAAGAAATACCTGAAAAAATGGAATGATGATGTCATCATTCCATTTTTTCAATTATTTCTTGTTTTTGGGGTAGCGGGGTCCATCAAAAGTATGCTGAGTGGGTACTTGTTGGATGCGGAATTTAATTCCACATCAAACGACCTCTCCTGATCGAAATTTGAGTAAAAACACAGGGAGATATGTCAAAAATACAAACAAAAAAGTAGTTTTTTTTCTTTTCTTCCTCCAAAATTAATAAATATTATTTTATTATTTTAACTATTATTTTACTAGTTCATTTTAGGAGGCCCATTTTGAGTTGAAATTTTCTCTAATGACTGAATTTCAGCACCTCTTTCCATCCTCAGACAGACAGACAAACTGAAAGAGTGAATCAGGTGCTGGAAGATCTCTTAAGAATGTATGTTAAGGATCATCCAGGTAAGTGGGAGGACTACTTACATTTAGCAGAGTTTTCATATAATAATAATTACCACTCATCAGCTAAGTTTAGTCCATTTTAAATTTTGTATGGGCGTAAATGCAACACTCCTATCTCCTGGAATAATCCAGTAGATAGCTTAGTGTTAGGACCAGAATTATTGAAGGAAATGGAATAGATTGTGAAACAAGTGCAGGAAAATTTGAAGGTAACACGGGATCGGAAAAAGAGCCAAGCAAATTTGAAAAGAACTCCCAAAGAGTTCCAGGTGGGTGAACATGTGTTTATTAAGGTAAGACCAAAGAAAATCTCTCTAAGACTGGGGAGTTGTGCAAAACTAGCACCACGTTACTGTGGTCCGTTTGAAATTTTCTCCAGAATTGGTCAAGTTGCATATCAGCTAGCTTTACCACCTAAATTGAAAGTGCATAGTGTTTTTCATATTTCCGTTCTGAAAAAGTATGTTCATGATGCTACTCATGTTATTGATTGGAATGTTGTACAGGTGGAACCAGAAGGAGAAATTCTGGTGGAATCGGACTGTATCCTCGGGAGGAGGGAAATTACTCTTCGGAACCGTGCCATTGGATAGGTGAAGGTGCAATGGAAGCACCTTAGTCCTGAAGAGGCTACTTGGGAACTAGAAAGTAAGATGTGGGAAGCATACCCGAATCTGTTCCAGGAGGTTGCAGAGGATGAAGAATAAGTAACATCGAGGACGATGTTACATTTTAAGGGGGTGTGTATGTCACATACCCCAATTTTGTAAAATAATGTTAATTGTTTTAATTATATTCCTGATACATTATGTTAAATTTAATGCTAAGTAGAAACTGATGACTCAGCAAAGTCAACAGAAGTGGAATGTAATTCAGAATATTTTATTATTAATAAATAAATTATGGAGACAACAGCATGGGAGAGCTGTAAAAAAGAGGTTACTGGTCAAACTGGTGGATGGAACTAGGTGGAGGGAAAAAGACAAGTGGCAGCATCCTCAAACACTTCCTAAGTTTCAGGTGGCAACTTCCCTATATTTGGGGTCATGATCCCCCAAGAAAGTGGGATCAGAGCAAGTGGCTCATTAAATGAAAACTAACCCAAAAAGACCTAGGCAATCTTTTAAAAGTACCCAATGAATAGAGTTGAGGTGCTCAGATATTTTTCCAGAGAGAATTCATTCAGGTAAATGTTATTCAAGAATTTCACTGGGGAAAAAGGGAAAAAAAATAAGGAAGTTGTTTGAGAGGAATGCTACAATAACTTGGTTTACTACAGCTTGTTAGCTGGGAGAACTTACTGATAAGTTCAGATTTAATACTGAGTTTTGAAGACTGTTATTTGGCTATTGCTGCAGATAGTTCTAGCCAGGGAGACCAGAGCAAGCTCGGGGTTCCTGAGGAGTCACTGTTTGAGCGCTCTCCAGGAGTTGGTAGGGAGGAACGGCCTCCCATAGCTGTTGTTGTCCAAAGCTTAAGCAGGTTCTGTCACTTAACTATCTTTGTTTTGATAACTGTGAATGGTTGAATGTTATGTTTGTAGTTATGATATAAATATTTAACTGGTTTAGTGATGTAAATGTTGTTAGTTTATCAGTAATAGAATCTTTGATGAAAAGTAAAGACCCACTGTGTTTTTCCACATCTGGTTTACCAGACCGTACTCCAGCACAGGGGTAGAATTATAAAAAGATGTATGATGAGATTATAGATTAATAGATGGTTTCTTTACTTATCATCACAAGAAATATTTGTTTTACTAACAGTTGTTTATGCTTATAGATAAAACTATTCCCTCGTACAGTATTTCATTCTCAGTAATTCTATTAATTGTAAAGAACAGATAGAAGAATATAATAGTTGTACTAAAGAAAAGTTAGACTAGGTATACCCACGGTTTTAACCTTATAATGGTTTTCTTCCAGTTTTAAAGAGTTTAATTTCTATAGGATGGAAAGACATTACTAAAAGTAAGAGTAATTAAATATTGTTAGACTCTACAGTTAAACCAAGTTGTGTTAAACTGTATGTATGTTTAGAGATGTAGTCTTTTCATTTCTTATTTTCTTGCTTTTCATTTTTTACTGAGCTCGAATAGTTTATAGAGCTGTTAACCTATTTTTCTTAGATGGTAAATGAAGGTTACTATATATATATAAGTATATGAGATAAATCTTAAGTAGTATTATTTCATTTTCATATATATATACAGATATCATAACCGAACAGATAAACTAAATAAATAACAGAATTTACCTTGGAAAGTACTATTATTTCTTTACTTCTGTTCTATTTAAGTTAAGTTCTAACATAACATACAAATGCTACGTATACTTTCAAGCTGTTAGCAATATAGGATTTGTTTAATTCTCTGACTTTCTTTATATTATGGTTAACCAGATGGTATGGGACATAGAGAATATATCTATAAAGTAAATAGAACAGTAAGTATAATGATAACACAGCAGTAAAATATTAAGTTCATTTACATCATGAATACACATAGGATAAGGGTATCAGCTTATAATAACACTTACAAATCTTTTATATAAACAAACTAAGTAAAATTAATAATAGAAAATACAGCACTTACCAGTAAGACAAACAGTCTTACATTATATTCTTTCTATTATATTATATTCTTGTATATTTGTTGCATGGATTAAGCATGCAGAATATGTGCTAATTACAGAAAACAGTATTATTTAATTTCAATATTATTAAATAAAAATTATAACTTCTGTACCTAAAGAAGAGAAGTAACTATTAGTTACTTAAACACTCTATATAGGGCTTCAAGTGTTTATTTTATTATTTAGTAAAATATACATAATAACCTTGATAGGTTTTATAAAACACATTAAATATAAGAATGATATATAGGAAAGACCTACTACCATCAGCACTTACAATCACCAGCATGGTAGGACACACCTACTACCATCTGTGAGAAGGCTCTGCACTTACAATCACCAGCATGGTAGGACACACCTACTACCATCTGTGAAAAGGCACTGCACTTACAGTCATCGGCATGATAGGACACACCTACTATCATCTGTGAAATGGCACAGCACTTACAGTCACCAGCATGATAGCACACACCTACTATCATCTGTGACAAGGCTCAGCACTTACATCCATCCAGGCGGGAACACATCCTGCTCACAATGATGGAAGGGCATGCACTCATATCTGATCATGAGGGGAACACATCCCATCAATCATATCAGAATGGCCCCCAGTCCTCCTCGACTGAGCTACCTGGTAACTGACCAGGCGCCTCCATTCTCCTAGAGAATTGTAGTTGCCCTTACATCCGACCTGCTCGTCAAAATGGCCAACACTCACATCTGACATGGAAGGAACTTAATCTTTTAGCCATGAACATAATGGTTCAGCCCTTACATCTGATCAAGTGGGAACACATCCCTCTATCACATCAGAATGGCTACTCAGTTCTTACACTGAGTGTTCCTAGTAACTGACCAGGTGCCTCCATTCCTAGAATGGCAATTTCTCTTACATCTGTCCTGGTTGACAGAATGGCCAGCACTCATATCTGACATGGAAGGGAGCAACCCTACCACCATGTCAGAATGGCTCAACCCTTATATCTGACCTACTCATCAGAATGGCTATGTATCTCAGCACTCATATCTGACAAGGAAGGAACCAATCCTCTCACCATGACAGAATGGCCCAGCCCTTACATCTGACCATGGAAGGAACCAATCCTCTCACCATGTCAGAATGGCTATGGGTCTCATCACTTTCTCTGGGAGGAAGCCTCGATCTGGAGAACACCAAGTCTCTCTCTGAAGTACTCGGACTTCAGCCTAGCCAATGGCTTCATCAATACATCAGCTATATGTTCCTCCATCGCAACATACAGGAGCTTCGCTGCTCCTCTCTACACCATATCCCTGATATAGTGATACTTGATCTTGATATGCTTCGACTTGTCATGAAACACTGGATTCTCTGACAACTTCACGCAACTCTGGTTGTCACAATGTATACAAGTAGCATCTAACTGGAGATCAAATATATCAGACAGTAGCTTCCGTAGCCATACTGCCTCACAACTAGCTGAACAAGCTGCGACATACTCTGCTTCAGCCATACTCAGTGCCACACAGGATTGCTTCCTGCTAAACCAAGAGATCACACCTGATCCCATACTGAAGCAGCATCCCGAAGTACTCTTCCTGTCGATGGCACTGTCTGCGCAATCTGAATCAACATAACCTTCCAGGTTATTCTTCTGATTCGCATCGTAATTGATCCCATAATCAATTGTACCCTTCAAGTACCTCAGAATATGCTTTGCAGCAGTCAAGTGAACACTTCTCGGATCTGTCAGGTACTGGCTCAAGGTGTTCACAGCAAAGCAGATATCTGGGCTCGTGTTCGTCAGGTACATCAATGACCCAATCATCTGACGATACATCGTAGCATCAACCGACTCTAACGAAGCATCACTCAATAGCTTCAGGTTCGATGCCATAGGTGTGGCCATCGCCTTGCATTCCATCATCCCGAACCTCTTCAGGATCTCTACTAAATACTTCCCTTGTCCAAGGAAGATCCCATCTGTACTCTACCACACCTCCATACCTAGAACAGTAGTGCATCGACACATAACAGGAGCATCACTGGTATTCCACCTTCAACCTTGGATCAAAGTTTGGAATCCACTTTACTCTCAGTAAAGCCTAGAATCATCAGTAATCTGCCCATCCTGTCATACCATGTCAAACCTCAGGATCTTCTACAATCACTCCCTCTGAAGCGGAGCATCATACTCCCTTTGTCTTCCATACTCTATGCACCAAAACATTCTGTGCTGGAGTGACAAGTAGTATCCATCTAGGATCACTGGATACTAAGATCCTCTATCTTGAACTTTTTCAAAAGTTCATCTTGCACCCATTTGTGAGCTTGTAATCCTCTATCAACCTTGTAGCAAAGGTTAAGATATTCATCAAGCTCATCATGTATGTGTTATCCCATGGGTGTCTTTTGAACTCGTACAAGGCCTTCTTTCATTTTCACACATGATTATGCATGTCATGTGACTTCACTTCTATTAGCTGTAAATTTTTCTTCGTAGACTATGCCTTCTCTTCGTGAGAATCCTCATGCTACGAATCTTGCTTTGTATCCCATGATGTTTCCATCTACTGCATGATGGAACTGTGAACTTCTCTTCAGATCTCGATACTACGCCCTAACATCATTCTTCTTGAACTGGTCTTCCATTTCTTCTTAGTTACTTCTTCTTGTCTGGAAGGTTCTGCATCAATGATGTCACTGTATTCATCGTATTATTCTTTGTCTTGAAATGTCGTCACTTGTTCTTCAGAACAAGTCTTCATTCTTCTTTGCTTGTAGGTGATTATGTATGCGATCTTTCCTACAAGTCAAATGCATTTGTATGGTTAGAACATTTCATAAAGAATATTCATACTGGAAAATACTTATGCATAAATATATGATCATGCAACTACTTTAGCCAATACAACATTCATCCATATCTCACTGAAACTTTCTAGATGCCTTCCATCTCTACCAGGACAACATTGAGATTGTGCACTAATCCAATATGTCAGCAAAGAGGTTTCATTCTAGATAAGTAGCAATGGAGAGTTTTATAGCACCATGAGCTACTTACCCATCACATGCATATTAGTAGTATACTGTCGTTAATCCAAACATCCTATCATGCATAATACATTAACTGAATATAAACAAATGCATAACAAAACAATATCATTAAATAACAATTAAATACGTATCTTTATTTGTTTCGTGGGTAGACTGCTTCTTGATCCTTCAGCTTCATCGTCTTCTTGATTCATGGTAGCATCGTTTCTTATCCAAATGATATGGAGGATAAGAATTTCTTCAAAAGTTGAGTTCTTCATATTCCTCATTGCTTGAGGGATCTTCTTTGGATGGCGAGATCTTGATCTTCAATTGCTCCCATCTTCTCTTCTCTTCTTATGATTCAAGCTTCTTCTTCTTTCCAAAGTCTGCTGAAAGTAATCACTTCCTTCTAGAACACATTCCTTGAATAAATGAATTCCACGATCCTGGGAGGCCATTCAAAGTGGCCATCACCACTTCTGCATTCTTCACTTCTGCTTCAAGTTGTTCTTGATTTTGAGAGATTCTTATGACTGCATGGTCTCTACATTCTAGTTCTTCACATTCTTCAACTGGTTTCTTTAGGTCATATTCTGATTTTTGTTCTTCCCTTCAAATAGCTTGAAATTCTGGAAGACCTTCAACAGCTTTGCTTGCAATAGGTAGTGCTCTATAATGCACGTGTGCAAGCCTTCTATGCCAAAGCTCATTTGGCTCTACTGTTTCATGGATCAAGGCTTGTTCTGGATAGCCCTTCAATTTGTACAAGCCTCCTTTTTGTTCTCCAATCACTACCGCATCATCGATAGTCTTTCCTTTTGGCCATATGATGACTTGACCATCTATGAATGCAACCTGCATTCCTTTTGCATCAATGTTGAAATGGAGAGAAGGTTCTTCTTGAGTCCTGGAACAAACAATACTTCTTTCATTGTTAGAGACTTACCAGGGTCTAGCTTGTATCAAGATTCCCCACTACCTTTTATTGGATATTGGTAGTCATCTCCTAGTTTCACCTTGTGAGGTGATTCATGTTCCAACAGTCTTACAAAGGATTCCTTGAATCCATCATAAGTTTGGAAGCCCCACTGTCTATAAGCCACTCATCACTTCCATGAGATATGTTACCTTTGAGAGCTGATATCAGAACATATTCATCCTTGCTTGAAGAATCTTCACTTTAATATCTGGATCTCTTTCTGGATGGTTCATCATCCTTTGCATCATGAGCATGATGTCTTCTTTGGCCTTGACAAAGTTCTTCTTGTGAAAGGCTTCTAACCTCGTCTCCCTCTGAAACTGGAACCTCTATACTCATGTAGGTGTCCAATCCATTTTCTTCAGAGAGATCATATACTTCCAGGATTGGAAGTTGTCAACTTCTGCAAGCTTGTAACCAAGCTGATGTGATATATCATATTGAAATGAGAACCTCAAATGGAAATAGCAAAGGATTAGATCTTTCCGATTTGAGGTGTCCATCCTTGTCCCGGAGTCCGATGATCTAGGGTTTGTCACAGAAACCCTAATTTTCAAAACTTGGAATCTTTCATATCTGATTGGATAAACAGATATATATCTTCAAATGGAGCTTTCCAATGTACTCCTTTTCTTAAAACAGTGGAGGGAAGCTCCCGGAACAGGAAGCCCTAATTTTCCAATTTCTTCTGTAGAAATTCCTGTTACTGTTTCTGTGATATCTCTGAAATTACTGCTCTTCTGTGTCTGAAATTTCGTACTAAGGTAACCTCGCATGTCCTTGATCCAACACTATAAGTTTCATCAAAATTGGTTTCACAATTTTGGATTTATGATCATTTTCCCAAGGTGACCTGTTACAGGACTGTTCAGAACAGTGAAGTTGTACGACATTCCACGTGTCACTGGTTCATCTTGTGAGTTTGATATTTGGATCAACAAAAGTGCAGTTCATTCCCTTTCTATAACATCTTCATGAATTCCATTTGGACCTCTGTAGCTCAAGATATTGTAGATATCCCCAGATGTCTTGTTCAGGGATGAATTCTAGAAGAGGCTGGAAACCTAAATTGGAGAGATCATATCTCCTAGAGTATAGATAATATGAGTATGATGTTTGGACACAGGATTCATCAGGATTTTATATTTGGACCCTGCAATTTTTAGCTTCTGAGACTTCGCCAATCTCAGAATATAGCGACTGTACTAAAACTTAGCAGTTTTAGTATTTAGGGTTTCTCCTAGCTCAGGGTCAAACTAGGGTTTGAATTTCCTAGAGTTTTACCCAAACAAATTTTTAGATCTAGGTCTCTAAACTTCAGTTTTGATGAGGAGAATAACCCTATGCTAGTCTCACTAAAAAATTCATCTTCTGTAGAAAGCCCTAATTTCCGCATCGAAGACTGAAAATGCTTGGAATCAAATTCCGCTTCGACAGAAAGATGCGCCCTAAGGAGGAGAGTTGTTCCACCTTACTTTTGCTGAAAATATGTGGAGGAAGATCCACAAACTAGGAATCCCTAATTCCTGTAGCTGCACAATGTCTTCTTCTCAGGTTAGCTCTAATACCATGTTAGTTTTTCATCACATTAAGCTAGCATTATGATCTTAGGATCTTTTCACTGAGAGAATAACAAGCACAGCAATAAAACATAAGCAAATCACAAGAGACAAGAGACACAAAGAGTTTTCCTTGGGGAAACCATAAAGGAGAAAACCCCGCAACTTCCTTAGAGATAAAATCAGCACCAAAACAGTAAGAGATCTCCCAACAGCAGTGGCCTTCTAGTCCCAGTATATTTCCTCCTCCACAAGTGCGCCTCACTTAAGAGAGTGAATGATGTGTGTGCTAAATAGAGAGTCTCAATATCTATTTATATTCTTTCGTTCACTTGAATTTCATTTTCACACGTAGGCTAAACCTAATAATTACTACTCGAGCCTACACCTTAATTACTGTATAATAAATCAAGTGCCTCGAAACTATGGGGACTTACCTAATGACTTGATATGACTTGATTACATTATTAATCCTCCCAATCGGAACATTGAGGCATGACCACATGACTTAAATACATAATACAAACATCCCGGAATAAACATCGGGTTACAATACATAAGATACATAGAAGAATACATTCCGAAGTTACATATACATCAACATAATTTATGAAACTATTATGAAAATAAAATCAAGTATGCTAATGCACTGTCATTATTTTTATCAAAGTGACAGAATGCTCATTTTATTAAGTTTAAGTAAAAATTTAAACAACTACAACCTCATAATTTGAACAAAGGTAAAATAGAAGGAAAGGATAAATGCTATAAACATTATGTTGTTGCCGAGCCTCATTTATCAGTTATAAAATAAACATGTTTATACATTTTTAACGTTGTAACATAAACAAAGAGTATAGTAGGAAAAATAATATTAACAACTATTATGATGGTCTCATGGTAAAAACCCTATTCATTCAGAATGTACAAAAGTAATGAATGTAAACCCAGTTCAGTAATAATAACTCGCGACTGTACTGATAAATTTATATATGGAGGCTTACAACCTATTCTTTTACTTTAAATACAGTAATATATACAAAACAAAAATTACACTCATGGCCGAAGCCGAAGAGAGCCCTGCAGTGAATCTAGGGCCTTAACCAAACTATGGAAAACAGCGAATAAACAACCAAAGCAACCAAAATCCATGAGGGTCTTTCAGGCCGCAACGACCAACCTCATTTCCCCATAAGGGTTTACACAAGGTGGAATAGCCATGGAAAAACCAGGGCTTATCGTGGCCTCTTATCGCCGCAACCTCGTACTCTTTGTGCAGACAGAGAAGAGAGGCAAGTCGTATCTGCAAAACCAACATACGTCCAGCTGTTAAGTGTTTATTAAAGACAAAGAGATATATATTCAAGAACATGGAAATATCATTAAAAGAAAACGAATAATTCTTTTACCTTAAGCAACTAAAAAGTCTTAAACAGAAATGCTTCTACCAGCTACCAGCACGTGCAAGGAGTCTGTCATTCAGTTGCAAAAGAAACGGCGTTACAACACCCATGAATCACTAACAGCAGGGAAACCTCAAGTCATCTAACTGAAGGAGTAGGTAAAACCCTGAGCTGAGCTGTTACTCCTTCCAACAACGCACAGTAATGGTGAAACTCAAACCGCAACACTCCGAAAGGAGGAACCACTCCCGTTGGATAAACTGAAGGAGAAGGGTGAGGACTGTTACAGTCGAGGGTTCGAGTTTAAGCTGTGGAGGCAGTAAAAAGCTTAAAGGATAATGAGTAATGCATGACAATCAGAAACACTATTGAATCAGCCTTCATCATGGTGCGTTGGGCAAGATAACCAAGGAGGAGAAGCCATAGACAGTCGCAGTACTACACAGGTGACAGAGCGGCTGGTATTCTTTCGCAGAAGATGGACAAGTGCCCAAAGGCGAGGGAGGATAATGAGCTAGGTTTTGGAGAAGACCCTTTTTAATATTACGATGCATGGCCCAAACGAAGCCACGTCCCCTTACAAATAATTTGCCACGGTGGGTGTTCTTTCTATAGTTTTCATGAGCTAATCACGAGGATCAATTGTTGGAAATCTTTTGGCTATTTCGAAGGTTATACCTTAGTCCCGGCCGAAGTCAACCTATCATTGGAGTATTATAACAAGTAATATGTTATTATGTAAACTTTGTCATAGAACTTACCACCAATGCAAGATTTTAATAAATCATTACAATATGTTACAATATATATTATCATCTATGCAATGAAAACGGGATATAACCCTATATTCATCGTGGAGGTATTTGACTTTGAAATCTAGAACCTTATAACATGATGCTTTTACCTAATAAAATTTGGTTAAGAGTATATTATATCTATAGTAGTAAGTGCATGATATAATCTTATGTATAAACTTGGAATGTATAACCTAAGTATTTCTTTTAAATCCTTTATGATCTGGTCTTATTCATGCCCTTTCCACTAGGGAGTAACTAGTATGTCTTTTAACTCTTGCAATATTAAAAGAAATAAGTTTCGTAAATTACTGTAGATGGAAAGTATAGTATATATGCTTAGGAAAGAATAATACTCATGCAAGTAATTACTTAAACTCTATATTTTAAGTATAAATTATACTAATGAATGATATCAAGGGTGTCATAAAATTGACCATGGTAAGTTTAGGGATAGTAATGTTAACCCCTTGGTTTCATCATGATTTCCTAAGACTAGAAACTGGTAAGTAATACAAAGAAAATAATAACATTTACTTTGATAATGTTTTGTCTTGAATAAATAATCTTAACCAAGCAAAGGTGACATATAAGAGTTAAGATTTTAAAACTCTTTATTTAAGAATTATCATTGTAAATGTTAGACTAATGATTTAGTTCTCGAGTCCTTTAAAAATAGTAGCCACTAAGTACAGGTCCACTTATTTGATATGAAAGGTTTAGGAATCAAAACCTATTATAGTAAGTCATCTATCTGACTAAGAAGTAAACTTAGTTTTGGAAACAGTGTTACATAACCTCTTATAAATGAACATTACAATGTAAGTGTATGTGTGCACTTGGAAGGTAAACTGTAAATTCTATAACTCTACCTTTTTCTACTTTATGTTGCAAAGAGTTTAATTGGATTCTTTTAATACTGGGCATTTATGATAAATATCGAACAGCACAGTAATGTTTAAAGAATCATAAAGTTACTTCCACTACAATGATGGACAGTTATGGAACTTTACCTCAGTAAATATTGAAAATGGTTTAGCATTTATCTTCCTATTGGAACTTTTATTTTTGCAACGTACTGGTATTTATAAACACTTTAGAATTTCGACAAGCTGCCAACCGAACTTCTTACCTGTAGTCTATAAGAATAGGAAAACGTCTGCATTAGCTTGAAAGCTAAGTAAGCCTAGTTTTGCATGACAGTCTTACCTTGTGGACGAAAAGAAAACAAAGTCAGTAAATTGAAAAGAACTGTTCTACTGCAAAAAATAACCAACAAATAAACAACAGAACCACCACAAGACAAGATATACGTGGTTCACCCCCAGTGTAGGGGCTACGTCCACAGAACTATGTTTATATTCAACTCTTTACAAAATCACAATTCAGATCTACATACTCAGCTGCAGATCTTCTCAATCACCCAAAACTGTGCACTTAGCTGCTGATCTGCACACTCAGCTGCAGAACCTTTCTTACAAAAACCCTCTACGCACAAAGCCGGGACTTAACCTTAAACCAAAATAGGCCTTATAGCCTTCGCATCAACTTATCATCATAATAAAACCTACTATAACCTTACTTGACTCCTTTACATAAGTGCCTTATTTATACAAGTGCACTATTACAATACCATGAACTTAAACCATGGGTACCCGTAAATCATGGGACATTTACAAAAAGAGGGGCTTTGACCCAACCTTGACACCCCTAAGACTATTTTGAGTCACAACTCCGCTTACAATCTTCCACAAAAACTGCGGAGTTACCAAAATTAAGGACCGTTAAGGTCCGCACCCCAACAAAGGTTTGGTGAGACAATGAGCACATGCGAAGGGTTCTATGATGGAAGGATATACGATATAACAAAACATGTTGTATTTTAGTTAATATCTTCCTATTTTAGCGTCAAAGATCAATTTACGTCGTATTTGTGATCCGGACTCCAATAACAAATTTGAAGGGGAGCAACTGAAGGGGAAAGGTAGATTGACGAAGCTGAAAGGTAATTATTAGCTAGTGTATTTTTATTATATCCTTCATATTCTAATTGTATTTTCTAGTCATAATTGCTTCAATTAAGAGAATATACATCTTTGTTCAGGATATTTACACCTTTCTTTCATTTTAATGGTTATTGTCATTAAACAGTTGGTTGAGAATGGGATGCAATTCATTTATACATCGCAAACAATATTGAATGGATGAAGGTATGGATGGAACGATGCGCACAATTGGGTCATGGAATATCATGGGAAGGTGTGGCTTCATTGGTAAAAGAAGCACAATGCAATGGAGATAACAATCTAACAGAAAGGGAAATCGATTTGGTATATGGTGTAAATGATAAAATGGCAAGCATATAATTAATCAAATATCCCTCTAAATCTTTTATTTTGCAAATTACTTATTGAAGTACATGTTCTTATTTTCCAT
>LPNX010115002.1:146950-207996 GCA_001517045.1 Pseudotsuga menziesii
AGATCATTGAATATCATTATAAAATCCCTAGGTTAGAAAGAAACTCGAACCTAACCCAATATATTCCAAATTGTAGCAACAACAGGGGTTTTCCAGAATTCTGCCAAATGTTATGGATTTATTCTTTAAGGTGTTTTATTATAGAAACCTTATATTAGAAAGCAACTGTCCATGAGGACATATTTCAATAACTCTGTCCACATGAACTATATCTCACAAAAGATAAGAAGTGTTTAGCCAAGCAACGGTGACGACTCATGGTATTATGCCTCACAAGTTTGCGATGTTGCAACCCCATGAAAAATAATACCAAGAGTCATCCCCATTATTATCCAACACTTATTAGTTATTTTAGAGTTAGTGAATTGAAAGTGGCTAAGTCAACGCAAAAAACAAAGGTAATAAGTTTGACTAAATAAACTATTTTGATTATTGTACCTACATATTCCGCTACATGCATTGCTTGTGTGCCTCACCTATCTCAACATACTATCGACATTATTATTATTGGTATGTGTACCTTCTCTCAATGACAGTCTTAGTTTAGGGATGTATTGAGGTTTATCCCACATATTTGCTAGTGTATGCATCCAATACTTGCTAGTTACTTGATCACTATCAGGGAACAACTTCAGCTCTATCATGTTAACCTTAATTCATCTAGCTAAAATCAGTTCACATATTTAGAGAACACAATAATAAAGTTGATAGATTATTCAAAGAAGCATAAACCTTGGCCTCAGGCCATTTTCAGTTTACTGAATTCATTGATGGTCAATGTACTGATCAGGGAACTTTCTAGATTTTCTAGCCCTTAGCACTTGAGTCTTTTATGTGATGTTGCTATTGACATCCTTTGGATGATTGAGGTGGATGATCCCCTCATATTACTGATCTCTCTTTTTTATTGCTTCTTTGGATTAGCTACTTCAGTATTAGACTTGAATTCTCTGTCTATTGAAGGTTAGTGATGTGGATGTAGACAAGATTCCTACATTATAGGTGTTACCTTTGAAGGTTTGTCCAGTATTCTTGTGAAGCTGATCAATTGTCATCTGTCTGTTGATGATGAGCATAGCTGTATCTATTTTGACACATTTGTGTCGGATATTCGACAGTGATATAAATATTTTTTATCAGCATTCTTTTCAATGATTATTGTCGGACACATCCGTGCGAAATATCGGATAACGTCGGATTATGACGTCGAATTTCAGGTTCAAATCCTATTGTGTAAGGGGGGTTTAGATAGAGTTCCATCATAGCCATAATATTTAGAGTTTCTTTGCTCACATGTATGCTCGGTCCATTGGAGAAGGATGAAAATCGGCCGCTACCCCGCGCAAGATTGCCGAGCCATGTTTTGTTATAAGCAAGAAACTAGAACCTAAACCCTAGATCATTGAAGATCATTATAAAATATTAAATTTGTTTCTACATACCTATTAATATCATCGTAAAACAAAACTAACCATGAGAACAGAGTTCAAGAACTCTGTCCACATGAACTATATCTCACAAAAGATAATAAGTGTTCAAACAAGCAACGGTGACGACTCGTGGTATTATGCCTCGCAAGTTTGCAATGTTGCAACCCCATGAAACATAATACCATGAGTCATCCCCATTATTAGCCAACACTTATTAGCTATTTTAGAGTTAGTGAATTGAAAGTGGCTAAGTCAATGTAAAAAAGAAAGGTAATAAGTTTGACTAAATAAACAATTTTGATAATTGTACCTACATCTTCCACTACATGCATTGCTTGCATGCCTCACCTATCTCGACGTAATATCAACATTATTATTATTGGTATGTGTACCTTCTCTCAATGACAGTCTTCTTCCTATTTATTCTCCAAAACAACTATATTATAGGGCCTTTTGGCATGACATTGTTTTGCATGCAAATTTTATTTTGTCAATCTTAGAAAGAAACTCGAACCTAACCCAGTATTTTCCAAATTGTAGCGACAACAGGGGTTTGCCAGAATTCTGCCAAATGTTATGGATTTCTTCTTTAAGGTATTTTATTATAGAAACCTTATATTAGAAAGCAACTCAAACCTAACCCAGTAATTCCCAAGCTCTAAACACCATGAGAGCTTGGACTATGTCAGATATTTTCATTAAGTGATTGAATGAAGTAATCCACTTACAATAACTATTTTTTCAAAATATTAAATTTTTTTCTACAATATACCTGTTAATATCATCGTCAAACAAAACTGTCCATGATGACAGAGTTCAAGAACTCTATCTACATGAACTATATCTCACAAAAGATAACAAGTGTTTAGCCAAGCAATGGTGACGATTCTTAGTATTTTTCTTCACAAGTTTGCCGTGTTGCAACCTAATGAAACATAATACTAGGAATCGTCACCATTATTAGCTAACACTTATTAGCTATTTTAGAGTTAGTAAATTGAAAGTGGCTAAGTCAACACAAAAAAGAAAGGATGATAAGTTTGACTAAATAAACTATTTCGATAATTGTACCTACATCTTCTTTAATGGGGCTTTAGCTAATCAAATTGGAGGTATAGGTGTTAATATTTAGATCACCCAGGACCACTATTTTTGCTTCAAATTGGGTGTTGGTCTGAGTAAAAAAACTAGATTTGAACTACTTTCTTTATGGAATTTCCTTTATTGTGATAAATCCATGGTCCTTCCCACTCTGCACATTCATAGTGACTCCACAACCATCATTAATTGGGTCAATAGAAGATCAGCATTAACTTTGCTTGCACTTGATGGCTGGTGTCAACGTATCTGTGATATGGAAACTTACTTCATCCAGCTAAAAGAAGTTCTCATATTCAAAGAACACAATACTAAAACTGATAGATTATCCAAAGAAGCATTAACCTTGGCCTCAGGCCATTTTTCAGTTTACTGAATTCACTGATGGTGAATGTACTGATCAGGGCACTTTCTAGCTTTTCTATCCCTTAGAAATTGAGTCTTTTACGTGTTGTTGCTATTGACATCCTTTGGATGATTGAGGTGGATGATCCTCTCATATTACTGATCTCTCTTATTTATTGCTTCTTTGTATTAGCTACTTCAATATTAGACTTGAATTCTCAGTCTATTGAAGGTTAGTGATGTGGATGTAGTCAATATTCCTAGATTAGATGTGTTACCTTTGAATCTTTGTCCAATATTCCTATTAAGCTGATCAATTGTATTCCTTAGGGTTTCCTTAGGGTTGAAAATTAGTATGGGAAAACAAGTTAGTGTTACCTTAGGGTTGAAAATTAATATGGGAAAACAAGAATCATCAAGAAAAGATAAAAGGAATAAATCAGCAAATATTACAGACTGATATAAATGTATTTAAAACATTCTTTTCATTCCTGAACGTGCTAAGTAGAAGATATGGAAATGTCCACTCTTTTCCACCATGGAATATATATATATATATATATATGATTGTTGTAGGTTACCACTGGGAAATATGCCTCTGAAGTGCTGGATTATACACTTCAGAGTAGCACAAAAGTTAAAACATCCACTCTACAGGATCTCCAAGAACTCAACATCATTATGTGTCCATTACTTTAAAGGAAATGTACTAGAATATTTGTGAGGACTTGTTGATTTCATGAAGAAGTTTAACAAAACAGAGAGGATACTAACCAAGCTACAACACTTTGATGCACGTGCACATTGACGCGCACGAAAAGTGTTTTAGTTTGGTTAGTGCTCCTCTTTGTTTCTCATTTAGGTTCAACTAAACAGTAAAATCAACAAGAACAGGCAAATATTCTAGTACATCTCCTTTATACTAATGGAAAAATAATGATGTTAATTCTCTGGAGATCCTGTAGAGTGGATGTAAATGTTGGCTCAAACTCATACACGGGTTTGCATTAGTGTCCAACCAATGTGGTCTATTATAGTCCAATCATTAGAATATTCAATGGATTTCCCTCATGTTGGTAATCCAAGCATTAGCATATTCAATGGCTTTCTCAAAGCTAGTTTTTCCATTGTTCATAACTTTTCATAGGGCTATTCATGCCCAGAACTGCCTTTTAACCCTCCAATTTGGCCCAGATTTATAGGTACGCCTGTTCAATCATGGATAAGTGCATAAGGGTTCCCAAGATGGTGAAATAGGGTTGCTTCATACCCTTTTTTACTACCAAACAGGTTTGTTTGTGCCCAGAATTCATGTGGATGTTGCTATAAGGCATATGAATGAGATTTTAGGGTTGCTTTCACCCACAGATTTCTCATTTTCATAGCCATAATTACAAAGACCGCCTCCTATTGCCATTGATGATCATCTTTTATTGATGCAATGTGCCTAGATATGAAAGTTGGCCTAATTATAGCTGATTTGAGATGCTTTACTATTTGTTGTGACCTTCAGAATGGTCCCAAAGTGCTCAAATTTGTCCCTTTGATGCTCATACTTGATTCTAGAGTTGTTTATGCCCATAGGACTGCCCAACATTGCTCCTAGTGTGACATTGAAAATACCAAGTTTGTTCTTCATCATCAGCTTTAGAATCAGCAAATATTACAGACTGATATAAATGTATTTAAAACATTCTTTTCATTCCTGAACATGCCAAGTAGCAGATTTGGAAATGCCCACTCTTCACCACCATGGATTAGATATATATATATATATATATATGATTGTTCTAGGTTACCACTAGGAAATATGCCTCTAAAGTTCTAGCTTATGAACTTTAGAGTAGCACAAAGGTTAAAATATCCACTCTACAGGATCTCCAAGAACTCAACATCATTATTTGTCCATTATTGTAAAGGAATTGTACTAGAAGATTTGCGAGGACTTGTTGATTTCACGGAGAAGTTGAACGAAATAGAGAGGAGACTAAGCAAGCTACAACTCTTTGACGCGCATAAAAATTGTTGTAGCTTGCTTAGTGCTCCTCTTTGTTTCTCATTTAGGTTCAACTAAACAGTAAAATCAACATGTACAGGAAAATCTTCTAGTACATCTCCTTTATACTAATGGAAAAATAATGATGTTAGTTCTCTGGAGATCTTGTAGAGTGGATGTAAATGTTGGCTCAAACTCATACATGGATTTGTATTAGAGTCCAACAAAGGTGGTCTATTCTAGTCCAAGGTATTTTGATGTCCTCTATTTTTTATTTGAACATTTTATGTCAATTTTCACCATGTCTGATTTTTTTGTCCCTCTTACAATTAACATGATAAGATGACCTTTGTGGTTGAAATAGTTGGTTAGCTATAGAATCAGCAAATATTACAGAGTGATATAAATGTATTTAAAACATTATTTTCATTCCTAAACGTGCCAAGTAGTAGATCTGGAAATGTTCACTCTTCACCACCATGGATTATATATATATATGATTGTTGTAGGTTACCATTGGGAAATATGCCTCTGAAGTGCTGGTTTCTGCACTTCAAAGTAGCATAGAGGTTAAAACATCCACTCTACAGGATCTCCAAGAACTAAACCTCATTATTTTTCCATTACTGTAAAGTGCTCAAATTTGTCCCTTTGATGCTCATACTTGATTCTAGAGTTGTTTATGCCCATAGGACTACCCAACATTGCTCCTAGTGTGACATTGAAAATACCAAGTTTCTTCTGGAAGGCCTAAATAGGGCCAATTCACCTTGGTGTACTGGTTCATTGTTAGAGGAAGGCCTTCTCTCATTATTTGAGGAACATTTACCCTTGGAGACACATGCATAAGGGCAGTTTTCAGCCTGACCAAAGGAGAAAGTGATCATTTGAAGCATGCTTACACTATTTTATACACCATTTCATGAGAGATATTACATGCTTGGAGGTTACTCATTGAGTTGGTCCACTTGGAAGGTTGTTCACATGGTTTGTGCCCTATTTTGTGAAGAACGATTTTGTATTTGGGGGCTGCTTTATAGATTGACTATTGTGCACATGGGTGGCATCTAGGGCCTACAAAGAAAGTTGTGTTTTACTCCAAATAGTGTTATGATGTATAGGAATCCTACAAAGCTAATTGACTCGACAATGAAGTAGGTTTAGATTCTAGATGTTTATATTTCTAGGTTAATTTTTTTTGAATTGAAGTGTCATGTGTGTGGCATGTGCATTCCCGCATTCACTTGGTCAATTTAGTACGGATTGGAACGAATTGACCATTTTGTTACCAATCCATTCCGTCATACCCTGATTTGCTTGGTTTGGTACCAAAGTTGTCACTTCATTCATTTCAAAGGCCAAGTTAGCTCGGTTGGGGGTCAACTCGATTGACTCAGCCACCTCTGTAGAAAAACACTTGATTAAATCTGCAACTATTATTGTTGAAAAGGGGTTAGGCCAGTAAAAGGAAAAGGCAATGTTAGGAAAAGGAAATGCAAGCAATAAGTAAGAATGGAGAATTGTATGTAACTAAAGGAGGGGCATACATAATAATTCTTAGGGCATACATAAATTTTTGCATACAATCCCATTAGTATCATAAATTATGGGAGAGATTAGAAAAACATCCCTACACAAATATTAACCAATAAGTATGGTTTTGGTGTTTCATTTGGAGAATAAAATACTATAACAATAGTTGTTATTATGACTCTTAAAGGGTCCTAGATGAGATCTATGCACTTTTAGGCAGTTCAACTTTCAAGCAAAAAAATCCATCAACAACAAGTATGTGCACCCTAGAAAACATGGAAAAGATCATAAAACATATTAGGTAAAATGGATAATCATCTAAAATATCACAAAATCATTCATGGGAAAACGAAAAACCACTTAAAGGAGATATGTTCTTTGAAGGAGAAAGTCCATTAAAGGAGAACCTCCAGGTTTTGTATAGACATATATTGGCATAAATTGCAGTTTTATATGTGATGCATATGCATAACATATCATCTCAAGCTTGACAACGTTGAAAGGATAAAGTACAATGGCCACAAGCATACACATGAAGCTTATGAAGCCTACCCAATTCATGTTAGAAAAAGGCAATGCGAGCAATAAGTTAGAATGGAGACTTGTATGTAACCAAAAGAGGGGCATACATTAGAATTTTTAAGGATACCAAATTCCCACACCTATTAACCAAACTCATTCTTGACAAGCTTTTTATTTAACAAGTTTTTGGCTTACAAGTCTTTCCAAGTTTTTTTCCTTATAAGTCTTTCCACGTTTTTTTGCTGGTATTTTGCTATGCTTATGCCAAATTTTTTTTTAGCCACGGTACAGGTAGAACCAAACAGGTATTTGTCAAACCTATCTTCCTCCAGCAAAGGGAGTTTGGAAAGGCTAGAGGAAAGTGAGACATCCAGTAGGTTTACACGGGCTAGATCAACTATATGTCAGAAGATTAGAAGAAAATTTGACAAACGTATGAATTTTTTTCTCCAAGGAGGGGGGTCATGTTCCTATGATGATGAGACAGTGGGAGACATTGACGTGCCCTTAAGGTACCAACACCTAGTGAAACAATGGGTGCCTAATGATATTCCTAAAGTAAACACTGATTTTTGTGTGAATGAGAGGATATATAGAATTGCACTGTCCTCATTGCATGGATTGGGGTTGTTTTGCATGGATGGAAAAAAGGTTGGATACGGTGGATGTACAGAATTGATGGAGTATGTTGGACCTTGTTACAACTACAGTGATTGGATGCACCTGGTCCAATATACATGAAGGATGCGTAGATATGGGTTGTCAGCAAATTATATACAACTAAAAGACAAAGCTCAAAATAAAGGAGCAACGATGTACATGGATGGAAGGCCAAAAACAACCGATAATATTGCGAGGTTTATAAACAGTACACAACCAGGGTCTACATTAAAGTGACCCAACTACATATTCAAGTCGCATGAAGGAAACCATGTCTTTGTATGTGCAATTAAATCAATAATTGCTAGCGAAGAACTACTTATTGATTACAATTTGAATCGTGTAGATACAAACAATGTTAGTATGGTTGTGGTACAAAAAACAATTTAACCACCCTTTTATTAATTATTTTAATGTCTATAGGAATTTTTGTTAGCATATAATTGAAATTATCTACTTTTCATGTTTCCTTATGTAACTTTTAGTATGTTTTTTATGTAGGGTTCTCTCAAGGGAACCTCCATCTCCGTAGATGTTTGTTGACCCGAGTCAAGGAAGGAGGTATACATCGATATTTCCAATGTAATATTAAATTTAGGATGGGAATACATATACATTCTTATGTATTTTCATTAGTATATTAGGTTCGTTTATATAATAGTATCGATTTTCCATGCAGAGTGTTGATCAGGGAAGCCAACCGGCTATTGATCAGCTGACTACAGCATCAGGGAAACAGCCAAACATGAATGTAATTCTCCATTTCAAATACTTTAAAATTGTAAAGATGTATATCGTGACGCATTATGTTTATTTTGTTACGTATTCTTTCGTTTTTATGGTTGTGTTCATGATGGTAATGTTGTCTACCTTTTTTGTAGATTGAATGGGGAAAGTCCCCAGCTATTGATCAGACGACTGGAGACTCAAGGAAACCATTTAACCTAAATGTAATTCCACATTCTAAATACTTCAAAAATGTACGCATATAAAACATTTAGCATAGTGTTTATTTTTGTTTTTGTTCTGTATTTGTTAGCTCATACATATTGTGTTCATTGTGATAATGTTCTCTACTTTTTTTGCAGGTGGTTGATCGAGGTAAATCCCCATCTGTTCATCAGACCATGCCCTCGTCTAGGTGTCAAGTAATCCCAGATGTAATCCCTAATATAATTATTTGCGCACACTATATTTTCAAAGACTAAGCAATTTTTTATATATTTCAATTGCAGACAAGGGATTCCGTTTATCAAACGGTGTCTCAAAACTCTTTACAGAATGAGGTCTCTTAGTTGATGAGAGATAGTGAAATTAGAGAGTCTGGAAACCTGTTTAGGTTGCTACAAAGGACAAGGGAAAAACAAAATGAGGAACTGATTCATCTGATATTGGTAGTTCCACTAACAGAAGGGCTCGAATAAAGGATTCAATTGTTGTTACAGCAACGTAAATAAGCGGACGTAAGTTATCAAATAAAAATGTAAATTCATTTATAAAAAAATTATAATATTTTATTTTATATGTTGTTGAACTTATTATACAATGGGTTTAATTTACAGCACTCTATGGAGATTATCAGTGGTGGTCAAGGCAATGTTGGTCCCAGTGACCAAACCACTCCACGTACACCACATACTACTCCCATATTGTCCACTAAACAATCGGCAACATGCTCTGTGACACCACCAAGGACAGCGGAGGGTGCAGCCGATGTTTCCCCACCCACAACAGATGCTGCAGAAGAAGGGGTGGATGCAGTGCTAGATAGAGATGTGGAATCATTTCCTGGATCTTCTCATGTGACTAGCACTAGTTCAATAAAGTATACATTTTTGGTGAATGGAGAAATGGTTCCAATAAAGATAGAGAGGATTCCAGGTCATTATAGATTGTTCAATTTATTTTTTATAATTTGTGTCTAATATACAGATAATATTTTCTAATGTTGACTAATGATGGCAATAATGTTTTGCAGGAAATGATATATTTTATAAACACATGAATGATTTGACCTTGGAGATCTTCGAGCCCACCATTTGCACAATGTGGAACAAGCATCCAAAAGCTTTAAAGGATGATCTAACTAATCGCTTGGTTAGTCTGTTCGGAAAAGATACCTTTGATACATCGAAGGTACTACAGAAGGCTGGAAAATATCTAAAGATTGTCTGAGACCAATATAGGGTTCACCTAGAAAATAACCCTAGGTATGAGCACCCTCCAATGATTCCATCGATGGAGTGTAAAGCCTTGGTGGAAGATGGAAAAGAGAAGGGCCTGAGAAAATCAGGAAAGATACCACCAGGTGAAACAGGGAGGTATGCAATACATTCCAAAATGTAGTGGTAAGCCTTATTATTCCTAGTTTTTATATCAATTTTGGTACATCAACTAATCTATTTAATAACTTAATTAGGCTCTCAGACACATCTAAGGCCACAAAAGAAAGAATTGAAAAAATTGGCCAACAAAAGCTTGGCCCTGGTGGTTACTCCAACTTGGCGGCTCGATATGTAAGTATCGCAAAACCCGAATACGGATCCAAATATCATACAGATGATTATTTTTTTTTTGTTCTAACAAAAGGATTTAAAATTAATGACATCATGCAAATATGAAGGCCAACCAGTTCAAAGAATTTCCCAGTGCTGATTACATGAAGCTTGGCTTCAAACATGGCTTTGACGCCGTTGTTGAACAACGGAGAAGCTTGTCTGGGAATCCTGCACGATCTTCTGCTGATCCATCTAGTGCCCAGGTATGTGAAAACTATATAGCTTAATGATAATTTATTAATGCTCATGCAATTTGTTCCTTATAAATAAACTAACATAAATTATTTATTCCTTTTTGTGCAAGAAAGTAATGATCCCGTCCATGTCAAGGATGTAGTACATGACCAACCAAACGAAGATCATGCTTCTCATCCCGGTAATGAATTTATTAATGTGCTATTGTTTTTTATAGACCATTGTAGATGATGAACATTAATTCTAATTCTACACAATTCAACTACAGAGCATGTAGCTACAGATCATAACACAAAACAGGTTAGGCCAGTACGAGATAATGTTGAACATGTTGATGTGCACATGGTAGGTAAAACACACATTCGTAATGTTTTTTAAATAAATTACTCGTATTTATCAAAATATAAATATATTAATGAAAGATTTTGACATTATTGCAGAAATTCATCGCCCCTCACCTGAAGTTCAACCTTGCGAGTAGACTAATAGGGATACCGATGATCAGATTCCCGAAGATGTGACTCTAACTAAATATTTAAAGAGAACAAAAGTAAAAAGGAAGTGACTAAACAAATTTTGAGTAATTCTTATTTATAAAAAAAAAAATTAATGCTTTTTTCCTCAATTTCATGAATGAATGTTTGAATGAATTCTTTACTGAATTGTTTACTGGTATTTTTTTCTGCCATTGACTAATTTAATGTTTTAATGAATGAGTTAATGAATGGTTTTCTCAGTTGTTGAATGATTGAATGGTTTAATGAATGTTTTAAAGAATGATTTAATGAAAGCATTTTTCAACTATTGAGTGAAATAATTTGCATTGTAGGTGCATTGTTATTTGCATTGTGAAATAGTGAAATAAATTGTTATTTGCAAGTATAGGCATTGGGTTTGGGGAGTTGAGAGTGATGTGAGGGGGGGAAGGGGCCATAAGAGCTTCCACCTTCACGTGGTTGGTCCTGTTTAGTAGAGAATATTAAATTGTTCTCGAAACAGAGAGGATCTCAATGAATGGTAAGGAAGAATACATTAAAAAACATCTATTTCTATATTTTCCCTATGTAATTTTCACTATTGCTATTTGACTCCTCCATTGGAACTTGTTACAGATAGCGTTGAGAAACATTTCCATAGTTAAGAGGAAAGAAATGAATTTCGATTAGATCGATGGCCTTATATACATAGATTTTTTGGTTATCCATGTTTTATGAGGTGATATATTCTTAACAATCAATTTACTTGAATAGTTGAATAGTATTGTAATTTACATTTTAATAGAATTGTATTTATTTAGATTGGTTTTGTTATTTTCATAAACAAACATAAATATATTTGATGGGTCCTAACATGAAATTATTGCAACAGGACAAAAAATGAAGTATGTCAAATGATGTTTTGAAAGGTGAAGCATAAGAAGACAGTGTGAAGATCTAGAAATCAAGGTATAATTATGTTTTCTTTTGTTTGATTGAGCTGTGTATTGGGTATTTATGCATGTGCACACACATACATTTAGTTGATGAGGATGATTACCATACATAGACGTGAACTTTGTTATATCTGATCTAAACAATTACCTTAAATATTTTGATTTATCATGATAATCGGCCCCTTGGTAATACTTTACCAATGCCATATATCTAGGACAACAAAATTAAATGCAGGCATTTCATTACAAGAAATTTGATAGGCATTTGAGTTTGATGGGAATATGAAAGGTCAAAAGACAGAAAAAGATAGATAGACTTGTGAGGAAAATGGTATCTGAAGCGTTGTTTCCCTATTATTCTGCATGAATATATTGTTATCTGCCCCAGTTTATCTTTCTCTAGTAGTTTTGTAATTTGTTTATTAATCTCATATCTTGTTCAACTATAATGGTTGATTGTGCAATGGTAAACCTATGTTTATATTTGTGCGTATCCCTGTAGGTTGTGATTTGGGCATGGTACACATTGGTATTTTCAGTTTCCATTATAACTTTTCACCCCATTGTACACATTGGTATATCAACATGAATTACCAGCTGAGTTAACCATCTTTTTAAGGGTTTATACAAGTACTTTTTAGCCTGAAAAGAATGCTTTTGGAGAGAAGAATTCAATTATATTGTTGAGATTTACCCATAACTCAAATATGACCCTAACTTGGTTGATTTTGCAGGTCTTTTTGATAGGTTTTAGGGCTAGAAACGATAGTAAGACTGATCAGTAATGAAAGAGTCCCTAAATTTCCCTACTAAAGAATTAAATGGGGTCGTTGTAAGGCATAAAGTAACCTTTTATCAAGGCCAAATTATCCCAACCCCTGAAACATGTCAAGTATGAAACCCTAACTCTGACTTTTGACTAGTTTTTTTAGGTTGCTTCTCAAGTTCATGGATGTAGACAAGAATATAGGTGATGCACTGGAGGATCTAGGGCTAAATAGGCAGACCAAAATTTGAGGGTGGCTTATAATTTGAAAATTGTTTTTATTTTTGGATTATTGAATTTTATAAATTTCTAAGCTTTTCTAGTTTAAAAAAATACAGATCTAATCTAACACTACACTAATCATGCAAATGCGTACATTTACACATGAAATACTACTATATTTACCTCTAGGGTTTGTTGGAGGATCCTAATTAGGGAAAAATTCAGAGATCTAAGGACAAACAAGAGAAAAATTCTTCAAGAGGATGTTTTATAACATGTAAAAGTTGACACAAGCTGCTAAAAAGCCCTAATTAAGAGAAAATACAGCATTACAACCACCATTCAATCCATAGAAGCATAATTTCACCAAACTTTACCAATGGAGCAACCAAGAAAACCCTAGATCCTCGTTTTGCTTGTGTTCTTCCAACAATGCTAGCATCAATATTGCATGTGCATGAAACCCTAGAATTCACCGATCATTTTACCATAAATCCAAAGAAGAAATAGTAATATATTTGATAAGTTTCCCCTGTGAATCCATAGGCAAGCCTATATCATGAGAATGCATTAACAAAGCTAGAGTAGGAGTTTTAAGCAAAAACTTTGAAAAAACATAGAATTTATTTTTGTCATCAACTTTTTCATGGGCTTCATTTTGCTTGTCAAAAGTGGGCCAATCTAATGCTCCTGCAACTCCATAGCCATTGTAAACCAGTATTTATATGGAATCATTGTTTTATGCTATTTGTTATAGCTGATTTTACCACACATGGTGAATCACATTTTTATGGCCTTCCCTGTCCCTCTGTAGACTCCTTAGACCCCATGGACCATTTTTGTTCCTTTGGTGTTTCCAAGATCATCCCTAAAAACATGCAAAAATTTCCATACACGACTTTTAAACCCTTTCTTGTGTATATACGCAGGTTTGACCCCTAAAACCGCATACATCGGGATGTGTGCAAAAGGCCAAATTCTTTTGGAATTTTCCTTGATGTGGATCCAACTCACTTGTCTCCTAGCCTTCCATTTGCCTTGAGATCGCTTAGATTCAACCTTTCATTACCCCATTGAAGAGCTATATAAGGAACCCTTTGGATACATTGAAGGCATGAGGAATTGAGAGAAAGAGAACTATAGTCCATTGTTGTTGGAGCTTATACTTGAGTCTACATCCCTTTGTCCCTTGGAGAACTTTTGTGTTCTTCCCACGCTTGCCCTTTTCTTGTGAGCTTGCTATCGAGAGATGGAGGATTGAAGTGGTGGAGGCCCAAGTGGGGGACTCAGTTTCTCTAATTTGCAAACGTGCCAACAGAGGTTGTTTCTATTGTAATATCAGTTTTATATTAATATAAATATATTTTTCTATCCAATGATGTGTATTTGAATGAATATTTGATCCATGGATGATTTCAAATGCTTATACGTTATTGATTATATATGCTAATGTAGGTCTAGCACAATTATATATAGCATGCTTGTATTGTTTATTGAATGTTAAGGAAGCAATTTATCAATTCAAGCTGGAGTTAGAAAGCTCAACGGGGATCTACATCAACCGTCCAGAATAAGGTACGAATCAAGATCCTTTAGTGTTAGATATTTGGTTTCTCTTTCATATAGGAAAGGATTGATTTATGGAGTTAAGCTGTCTGTTGTGGTACCCCTAGCCATAGGAATTTCCCTCCATAACAGAATTGGCGACTCCACTGGGGAGTTCCTAGTAGTTGTCCTTCGGGGGGTTTTATCGGCATTCAATGTTCTTGAATTGCTCTTATTTCTCTATTTCTAAGTCGAGTCTAGGGGCATGTTTGCCTAGTAGTGTCTGATTGGTGTGAATTTTGTCTTAGTTTATCTATTTTCCTTCATTTTTATACATTTTTCTTCCTGTACGCGAGTTTTTAACTCACAGTCGCGTATACACATGGCTTTGACTATTATATCCACGTACATACGCAGGTTTACTACGAACAGTCACGTATGCCCTGAGTTTTTCCTTTTAGAGGAAGATTGATTGTTACTGGGTGACTTTTGATGATTGTTGAGTCTCCTTTGATACTGCTAGAGTCTGTATACACCTCTGTTTCTGACCAGAGACACCTTTTTTAGTGTAAATTTCTTTTTGAAGAATTTTCTTGTCATTGCATTTTCAATTTTTTGTTTTGGGATTAGTGCGTTAGATTTATTTTATCTTAGTACTTTGCGTGAGTGTTGTTTGATTGTGCTTGCAGAGTCTGGGGGTGGTAGAATCATTATTTTTCTTTAGTATCTCATTTTTATTCAAAAAATCCAAAAATATTTGCTTCTTTGCATCATTATGCATTGCACTTTGCACTTTGCATGGTACTTGCACTAGGTTTGCTTAGAGAACTATTAGTTAGGATTTCATATAGGAATGACTCCATTTGTCATTTGAAGAAAAATTTTCATTTCACATAATAGCATGCCCTATTTTTCATTCGACACAATGCATTTGCATTGATTGTTAGGTGTGAATTTTACTTCAAATTGCGTCATAACACCATTGGTTGCATGGTCATCTACCTTTTTTGAGTAATAAAGCCAAATAAAATCAACGCTTAATTAAAATGGATTACACTATTTTCTTTGATAAGGTACACTAACAAGATTAGGTTTTAGGGTCTTGGAACAGTTCACCGTGAGTAAATTCTCCAAGACCACTAAACAATAACATGTATGTGTCTATCCAGGTGAGAGTGTGAAATTCCTTGGCATAATTAGTGTTTCTCAGGATCCTCCTCTTACAAGGGAGTTAAGCATGAGGCAGTGTGAGCAGTTATTGATTGGTATGAACCCTAGTCATAGCTGAGTAGCACTAGATATATTTCCAGGATTGTATTCGTATCTGGGGGCTCTTTCTAGAGTTTCAAGCTTTGCTACCCTACCCATACGGTCAATCCTGCCTGCGACTATCCGCCTGAGCATTGATTATATTGAGGTGACCTTAGTTTCCTTACCTAGGCTATTGAGAGGGTACTTGGCAGGGGTTATTCTGCAGGTTTCCTGGCCAGGTTGGGTTCGGAAAGCACAGTCGCTATATGCGTTGAACTTGAGGGCCACAATAATTGGTTACAAACCTCCGCTTGTTGTGTAATGGAGTCTCAAGCCTCTCCTAGGTGAGACATACCTGCTTCATTCGGGAGCTCACATATCCTACCCTTGTTTCCTTGTGAATCGGCTTTAGATTATATTGGTGTATGCTCTATACACGTTAGCTTGCTTAGGGTTTGCGTAATGAGGGAGTCTTTTTCATTTTTTGATTCATTGTGGATTCGGGTGCAACACCTTGCCGTTCTCGTCATTTAGCAAGACTTTCTCCTTCTACATCTCCTCCTCCTTTGGGAGAGAAAAGTAGATGGTCCAGGTGGACTACTTCTCACATTAATTCACACATGATGGGAGATCATGAAGATGAAATTCCTGAGCTACCTTCTTCACTTCATGAGGTTGAAGAAGAAGAACCTACACACTCTGGGTATGATCCTTCATGTGATATACTTACACACTCTGGGTATGATCCCTCATCCATAGGTCGCTGGTATTAGATGTCGGGCGATGAGACTCATCATGAACTTGCGAGCACTAGTTATGGTAGTTATGATATGTCTAGTATTCCTACACATGATTTGGTACCTCATACCGAGTCAGATTTTGAACCTAACACTATGCCTGGGGGAATTCCTAGTCACTTCCATGTGGAGATATTTGGGAACACAAGTCACATTGCACCCTCCATCCCGGCGGTGGAGGTCACATCATATGTTCATCCTAGACCTAGTGCTAGTAGTCCTATTTGGATACCAAAGCCAAGAAGAGTGACTGTAGGGAACACCACTTACGTAATTTCACATGTCCCTTTGTCCTCTATTCCTAGTTCTTTGAATGTTATTCCTCCCCCACATTCACATGGTCCTTCGGGCCGGAATGTTGTTACGAGTCATGTGCATACTACTGCTACTTGTGTCATTGTGTCTCAAAGTCAAGTACCTCCTGTTGTATCAAGAGGTCGTATTCCTACTTCTGGAGGTCATATTCTTACTTCTGGAACGTCTATTCCTACCTATGGAGTTTCTCATAGGAAATCTCATGGGACTTCTTATGGACCATATTATGGACTACATATGCACAGAGTTATTCACCTTATGGGTACGGGTATCAACAACCCAGTTACTCTCTGAATTATGGCTTTGTACCCCCACATAGTCAAGGTACATCACATTATGGTGCTTCCATGCCACCCTACATGGGTCAAACGGGAGGAGGATACTATGGCCATGGCCATGGTGGTTACAGTAATCAGTCCTATGTGAACCAAAATTATGAGGGAGCACCTCATAGACCTGCTCAACCTAGGCTCCCTTTCCTCACAACATTAAATCTGTCTGACTTGTCGAGACTAACAAACGATCCGGTATCTTATGACCTGTCATAACCGGCTATCCCTATGAAGCTTCCCTCGGACATTCCCAAGTTCAAGGGAAAACCAAGAGAAGATCCGAGTGAACATGTTACTACATTTCACCTATGGTGCTCTTCTAACTCCTCACATGAATATTCGATCCCCTTAAGGCTATTTCAATGCACCCTCACCAGGCCTGCCACGAAATGGTACATAGAGCTACCTAGGGGGGCATTCGCTTTGTTCGATGGCCTAGCTATGAATTTTCTCAACCACTTCCAGCTTCTAGTATGTTACGACATTGGTACTGAACTCTTGTCGACATTTCGGTAAGATAAATCCACGCATATCTCGGACCATATCCAAGAGTGGCATAAACGGAAGAGATTGATTAAAGCCTTTATACCGTCGGAGTTTCTCCTCGAATGGTTCCTTAAATCGTTACTACCTTATATAGAGAAGGATATTTATACATTTGGAGTTCAGAATGAGGAACAAGCCATTTTTAGGGCACAGGAATTGGACTTGATTTATGCTCAATCCAGTTTGTTATATGAGATCATTCCTAATGCTCTGCGTTCTAGTTTCGACCCTAAGGTCAAACCTGGACCACATGCCGATGGCATTGTTAGTTGTACGAGTGCCAAACCTACAGATTCAATTGTGAAACAATTCAGTCAATTATCTATCAACCAATTTGCCTCGGGACAAGCCACGGCTTCGTCTCAACCCACCCAAATGGTGAGTGTGCTTTTGGTACAATCGTCAGACCAGAAGGGTAACCAGAAACTCCGAAGGAATAAGAAGAAGGGTAAAAACAATCATAAGGGTGGGAATAAGAATGAAAATGAAAATTCTAATGACAAGAACGCCCAAAATGCTGGGGGGGACAAGCAGCCTAAACATAAGGTTAAGTTTCCTTGCAAGTTGTGTAAGGATGACCACCTCACTCACTTGTGCCATCGGATAGAAGAAGCCTCAAGATTCATAGCGCATGGCCTAGCTGTGCTGACTAATGATTTACCTCATAATCAAAACATGAACTCGAGGACCCATGATCAGTCTGGTGGGGATCAAGATCCGTCGAAAGCTACTAGTAGTCATGGTTGCATCAATATGGTGCGTGCTACTAAGGTTGTGACTCATGCGAAGGACTATGGTTCATCACAACTAGACCTTGGAAAGGAACCTGCTCCACCCAAGAGTCCTTTGCGTATTGAAAAACATGTGGATAAACCTGAAGTTGCTCCTCGCATTCCTAAGGGAGTCCTTAAGCATTTAGGGAACAATCCTAATGCCCGAGCCGCTCAAAACTATTCTGTTGTCGAGGATTTGGGCCACACTCCTTGTGCGATGTCTGCACTCAAAGTACTTCAGAGCTGTCCTTCACAAAGGAAATCTTTGCTTTCTGCTCTTGGTGTTAACGATGATAATTCTTCCTCCATCATCAAATTTTAAACCGTGGGACTATAGCCTCGCTTGCCTTACTATGTGTCTCTCTTGATTCATGTAGAATGTCTTAACATGACCGTCAAATCCACTGTGATTGACGAAGGTGTTGCTGCTTCTATGATGTCTTTGGCATGTTGGAAGGGTTTGGGTTCCCTTGATTTGTCTAAATCCGCCACCATGTTGACTTATTTTGATGGTAGATCATTTTTACCGCACAACATTCTTCCTTCTCTTAAGGTCCGTTTGGGAGGGAATACCGTTGCGATAGAGGTCGAGGTGGTTGATGTGCCCTTTGACTACAATGTGTTGTTGGGTAGGAATTGGATATACAGTATGCAAGCCATAGCTTCCTCTCTATTTGGATTTGTATTCTTTCCATTTAATGGGAATATAGTTACGATTGATCAAACGTCATTCAAGAATCCGCCTGTTATAGCATCTTCGGGAGCTTCTATCTCGATTGTCGCGCACTCTCAGCCTACAATTGGGAGTGTGGGTGTTGGCATGTATCCATCCCTTTTGGGAAGCTTTAGTTGTCATGTTCTTGTTCTTATGATCGGGTCTATTTCCGGTGAGGCTTCATCATCAGTGAGATCGATGTCTTTTCACCCAACCCATATGGAATATCCTTGGATTCTTCCTACACCGAGTCCTTCATGTGAACCCATCGAAACGGACGTGTCGTTGCCTGGAACTATGATAGCATATCAAGCTAATCTTGGATGTGTTGCAGATCCTAATCCTTCCTATTCATGAATGGAAGAGGAGGACCCATATGTGTTTCATGCATGAGCAGTTCAGTCTTCTCACGCACATGACTGCCTTGATAGTGTTTTTCCTTCAAATGAAGCTATTATTGAGGCCATGTATGGGGTTGAGCTACCTTGGGAAGAGTTGCATCATAGATCTTATTTTCTTCTCGAGCTTGACCGTTTGGAGTGCAAAGACTATAGGGATATTCTTAGTGAGAGAATTGGTAGTCCCATGGTTCCATTAAGCTCTCCTGGTCTGATGGTTGATGGAAACATGGAAAATATATCTCCTACCATCCCTATCAATATCTCTCACGATCCTTGCAAGATTGAGAATGTCTATATTGGGGCAGAATGTTCCCATGCTAAGATTCAAGAGTATACCAAGCTATTCAAATAATTTCGTGATGTATTTGCTTGGTCATATGAAGAAATGCCAAGTATCGACCCTTGCATTGTTGAGCATGAGATTAAAACTTATCCCAATGCCAATCCTGTTCGACAACGCTTACATGCGGTGAATCCTAGGAAAGCACCCACGTTTAAGGTTGAGATAGAAAAGATGTTGAATGTCAATTTCATCTATCCCATTCCCTTGAGGGAGTGGGTTTCAAACCCCGTTCTGGTTGATAAGAAGCAGGGAATGATCCGCATATGCACTGATTTCTGTGACTTGAATCGTGTTTGTCCTAAAGATAATTTTCCCACACCATTTATCGATCATATTTTGGATGAGTGTGCGGGAAGCAAGGTATTTTCCTTTATGGATGGATTTTTCGGATACAATCAGATACAAATCAAACCCGAGGACCAACATAAGACTTCCTTTATTTGTCCTTGGGGTACCTTTGCATATCGGAAGATTCCTTTCGGCCTTAAAAAAATGTTGGAGCCACTTTTCAGCGGGCTATGACCTTGATCTTCCATAATCTCAAATCGATTATTGAAGTCTTTTTGGATGACCTTGTTGTTCATTCTCATATCAGAATGCGTCATTCCTACCATTTGAGATTAGTGTTCTAAAGGTACCGCCATTATTTGGTCAAGTTAAATCCTCACAAGTGCATCTTTTGCATGAAGTCTGGTCGCTTATTAGGGTTCATTGCCTCCAGAGAGGATATAAGAGTCAACCCTTTGAAGGTTGAGGCAATACTTCAATTGTCTCCCCCAAGAAACATTAGACATCTTCAATGTTTGCAAGGCCAGGCAAACTTCTTACGGAGATTCGTTGTGAACTTTGCCAATTTGACTAGAGGCTTTATGCGTCTTTTGAAGAAGGACACTACCTTTTGCTAGGATGAGCGAGTCTAGGATTCCTTCAATGCGCTTAAGCGAGCCTTAGCATCAGCCTCAATGATTAGTCCACCTGACTATAGCTGTGATTTTCTTCTTTATGTGGCCGCATCCATGGAGACGATTGGTATGGTTTTGGTTCAAGAGGAAGAGGATCTCCAAGAGCATGTCATATATTATCTGAGCCGAAACCTTATAGATGTGGAGATCCATTATTCCCATGTGGAGAATCTTTCCTTAGCTACCGTTCATGCGGTTCAAATATTGAGACACTATATTCTCCTTCGCCAGACCTTGGTGGTTTCCCATGTCAATCCATTTCAGTTCATCCTCACTAGAAGGATGATAGGGGGAAAGCATAATAAGTGGATTGTCATCTTGCAAGAATTCGATCTCAAGTTTGTTTCGGCAAAATCGAAGAAATCATTGATTTTTGTGGAGCTTATATATAATTTCCCGAGCGAGGAGGAGGAGGAGGCTTGCGAAGATACGTTTGTCGATGAGCACATCTTCTTGATCTCAACTTTGGATCCATGGTATGGGGATATTATCATATATTTACAAACATTGAAGGTCCCTACTCACCTTTCATGGGATGAACGATGACGATTACATCACATATCCAAGAATTACCTCATAGTGGATAACACATTGTACCCCCATGGGGTAGATTCCATTTTACGTTGTTGTTTAACTCATGAAGAGGTTGAGCTTGTGCTGAATGTTTGCCACAGAGGGGTGTGTGGTGGTCATTTATCTTGGCTTTCTACGACCCAAAAAATATTGAGAGTAGGTTATTTATGGTCGTTGATCTTTAAAGATTGTGTCAATGCAGTCAAGAAGTGCCACCCTTTACAGGTGTTTGCACATAATATGCACTCGTATCCTACCCCATTACATCCAATTATCACCGCCGGTCCCTTCACTAAGTGGGGGATTGATTGCATGGATTGAAACCCAGCTTCAGATGGGGGGAATCATCATATTATCATGGCTGTTGACTACTTCACGAAATGGGCTGAGGCTATTCCTATAGTTAAATCCAATGGTGAGACAGTCACACATTTCGTATTCAACCAGATCATTACTCGGTTCGATATTCTGAAAGAGCTTGTCACTGACCATGGTAGGCCCTTTCAAAATTGGATGATGGAAGAGTTTGCTTCAAAGTTAGGGTATAAGCAAGAGCATTCTTCTTCTTATTACCCTCAAGCGAATGGACAGGTTGAAGCAGTGAACAAATCACTCAAGTCCATTCTCCAATGAACCATCATAAAAAGCAAGACCAATTGGCATATCATGTTATATCCTACTTTGTGGGCTTATAGGACCGCGATTAAGACTGCCACCAGTTTTTCTCCATATCAGCTTGTACATGGAGTGGATTCTATATTGTTGATTGAGTGTGAAATCCCTTCTTTGAAGCTAGCCATAGAGCTCTTACCAGACACTTCCCCATTGGAGGAACGTTTGGTCCATTTAGAGCACCTTGATGAGCAGCACCAAGATGCTTAAGTGGCTCTAGAAGTGAATAAGCATCACGTTAAGGTCCAGTATGATAAATCTATCCATCCAAGGAAGTTTAGTGAAGGAGATTTGGTCCTTTTGTGGGACCAAGCTAAAGAACCCTTGGGGGAAGGAAAATTCAACCCCATTTGGCATGGTCCTTACATGGTTTTACATGTGTTAGAGAAGGGTTCTTATGAGATAGTAGATTATGAGGGGATGGCCTTGGCGGAGCCTAGAAATGGGCTCTATCTTAAAAAGTACTATGCATGATTTTCATCCAGGGATGACTATTGTATATTATTGTACAACATTTTGCATAGTTAGGTTTTTCTTATGGTGATCGGGTTTGTTGATTAGCTTCCATTTCTTATGGTAGATATCAATGGAGTCTTCCATTTATATAGGATTCGCAGATGGTGCAATCCGTCACACTCAACACTCAGCCTCTACTGCTTGGGTGATTTATACTCCTATGGGTCAGGTATTGTCTTCAGGAGGCATATGTTTACGACCCTCTTCAAACAATGTTGTTGAATATAGTGCCATTATCAAGCTTCTACGGGATGCCATTTCACATGGTGTTCTATCTCTTGAAATACATCTTGATTCGGATTTAGTAGTGTCATAGCTTAATGGCTTGTATCATGTTAGAGATCCAACATTATTACGGAGATTCTTACGTGTGAGATTGTTAGAACGACAATTTGACAACATAACATACATACATGTTCCAAGAATTTATAGTCAAGTTGCTAACTCATATGCTAACTACGTGTTATATTGGCATTTGTTTCATAGACAATAAGCTCACCACAAACATACATTTTTACACATGTAAATAAATAAACCAATCATCATAAAAAAATTTCATTAAACATCCAAAATGTGATAATACATAGTGTCATAATACAAAAATGGGGCTTTCGAGCCACCAAAATATAAATACACGATAGTACAAAATGTATCACTCCCAGTTATCTAAGCCTAGGGAGGAGGAGGGGGGTTCTGATCGTGGAATGTCACCACAGCTCTAGCTAGCTGTCGAAACAACTGCACCCATGCTCGTGGCACACCCACCACCTGATGCTGCATGGCCTCAGACAGGTCCTCAACCTGCACCATGGGTACCCTGTGTGTCAGCCGCACGAAGTTGGTATGAATACTTTGGAGCATCCACTCCGCATCCACACCCATAATGTCATCTCCTCTTCCCCTCCGTCTATGACAAGGGAAGCCTTCAAGACGTTGTGGTCCTACATTTGCATACATATGATAGGATGTCACTATGTGTTGTCACGCAAAAACATGTCTTTTTAGTTCCATATATCAAAAAACACAAAAAAAAAATTTGAATAACTCAAAAATCTTAAAAAGAGGGTTGGGATTTGTTACCAATGTCACCATATGCTGATCCTGGTGGTAGTGGCATGTCGAGGTCTCCCCAAAAATCTATCCCCGCATAGGGGTAATCATCGATGGCAACTATCTACCGCAACCACCATGGAAAGAAATCAGCTAGACAGGGGTTGGACACCCTACCTCCACCCAGTCTATGCATCGCATCTTCCCAATATCATTGGGCTGGATCTCAAACCCCATGAAGAGGAATGTCAACTCTAGGGCTCAATCCCAGAACAAGCTCAAAGAAAAACGTGCTCAGTATGCTACTGAAACTGAAGTTTTGTATTCTACCCATCTTGCACTCGCTGAGATGGTGCTTCATGCTGCCCAATAGTGCAGTGCTACAATCGTAAACCATGGGTCTCATACACTCCACTGCATAGAACATCAGGGGCCGCGAGGCCTGGTGGAGTGAGGCTATCCCTGCTATCCTGCCCAGTGTCAGTAGTATGGCCTTTAGGCTTAACACTTGTATGGAGTTAGTTGGGATCTGACTCCCGAACCTCTCTGTGTCCAGATAAAAATACACTACTATGTACTCATCTATGGTGAGGCCACCTCCAAGCCCACGAGAATGTAGGTTCACGGATTCCCCCCGTCGGGACAATCCAGTAATAAAGTATATGTCCTCCACTTCTATGGTGAGGGACATCCCATCGATCTGGAAAGACTCTGAGTAAGAATCCCAGTAGTCTACTAGCATCTACAGTAGTCTTGGTTTGGCTCTTAATCCACCAAGACACCAAAACTTGTAGAGCCCACATGCATGAAGAGCCTATTGTGCCATTAGATCACCCCGTACTGCTTCTTCTACATCCCCGTGCTCACGTTCCCTCCATTCTAGAACCATCCTGCACATTTAATTCAAGTTTGGGTCATTAGAAGTCTTATAAAAACTTGAACGCGACCGCATACGCGACTGTTTGCTAAACAGCTGCGTATGTACGTGACTTTGAGGCCTTTTTTTGCGTATATCCAGCCCTATATGCGGAAAAATCCTCAATTTCTGGGTGGGCCGTGGAACATACTTTAGGGTGGCCTAGAAATAAAATTGGACCATGGAAAATTGAAAAATTTACATGAAAATGAAAGAGCATGGCATGGGAAATTACCTGGAAAAAACGGTGTCAGATTCCGCCGGCTGGATCTCTTGGAATTTGCATTTGAAGTTTCGAGCTCAATTGGGTAAAAATTTCAAATGTTATATAATGTTTTGAATTTTTTACTATTTATAGAAAAATTTCAAATTTTTGAAAATTTTTACCCCATTTTCTATAGTTTTGGACCGTTTCTGACCCTTTTGGACCATTTTTTTTACTAATATATGATGTAGAAGACCGTTTTGAGCGTCGTTTCGACCGTTGTTTTGACCCGTTTGTGCCAATCTCAGGTATGATGTTTAAACTGGCATATAGGTTAGGTTTCACCTTTGTTTGCATTTTGCATGACCTTATGACCATTTCATTATAACCTTAGGTACGAACCCATTCTATATTGTCACGGAACTTTCTTGTTGTTTTAGAATTGACATGATGTGAATGGTAGAGCTTGACCTTACATGGGTACCCTAGTTAGCTCCTTGTTTGCATTTGGTGCCCATGCTGACATTTTGTCTTTTAGGATGTGGGATTCTGTTGTATAGCATCGCCATGACATTTCACAAGAGCCTCATACTCCTCTTGATCTTTTGCTAGCGAGTTTCCCCTAGACTCCCTTATTTCAAGTTGTAATTGCATTATCATGAGCTTTTCCTACCTCATTGAGCCTTATGCCAGCTTCCCTGATTTTGAGTATCAGCCATATAGCCCGAGCGTGTCTCATGTCTAGCAACGCCGATCCATTTTATATATCCTTTGCAGCTTGATTCCCTATTCTTACCGAGAGGGGACTTTCCCCTGAGTGTCACTATCCTACACATGTGTCCTTGCATTGAGCATAGGGATGTTCCACTGCTTGGAACTAGTTTTTTTTCACATTTGACACTCGTCTCCTCCTAGTCTGTAACTTTAAAGCAATTTTATTCTTTTTCAAGATTTTCAAATATTTGAAAAAGTCCAAAAAAAATTAAAAAACCAAAAATCCGGACAAGAAAAGATGTTATCATTGGCAGCAGTCGAGTCGTGTCACCTTCGAACAGAGCACTGTTTATCACATTTGCTGGTTGGGTTAATAGTTTGACTTTAGGAGTTGTACTCGTTTCTCTAAGTTTATCTCCACCGACTAGTTAAGCTTCCAGTCCCTATGGAGCCTCTGTCGATGCCTCTTGTGTTGCAGAGATGTCCCAGTTTTGCATATCGAGTCTATGCTGCCTACATTAAGTCACCATTCACCTTTATGCTCTTGTTTGAAGGAAGTTGAAACCTGAGTCGACCATTCAGCACTTATCTTGACTTTGCATGTCGGCCATTCTCACTACAATTACTGGTTCATCCACCTTATGATCGAGTCCTTCCACATTATACAGCTTTGCTAAGTACCTCGTGTTGGATGATGGGGGATGCCTTAATTCCCTCCTTCCAACGGATTTCATCCCATCGACTTTAGATCATGTATTCTGGGATAGGAATCTAGAGTCATTTTTAAGTGCCTTGAGACTTGTAGTCATCAGTGGCAGGTTCTATCTCCATCGACAGTTTTTTGGGAATACATCAATGTCCCCTGATCAATAGATTCTCTCAAGTGTTTGACCTCAACACATTTATTCACAGTTGTTAGTTTGCACTCTAGTACCTTAATTCCCATTTTCATTATCGATGGGTGATCTTGCGTCTGTTAACGGTATACATCAATGAATGGTAATCATATGATGGACTACTATGTTCGACCTCGACACCTCTATTCACATAGTAGGACATGTACTCGTAGAGGTTTGTGTAGAAGACCTTCTAGACTGGTGGCATCTCTTATATGCTACCTCCTTGATCGTGCCAGTGTTCATGATTTTCAGCTCTCGTGACTTGATTCCAGTATATGCCAGACATTTCCAGCCATTATGGAGATCTTGATCCATTATATATCTTCAGTCTTCATGGAGATCATGATCCTTTGTATATCTTCATCATGGATATTCTGATCTATTTATATTGTACATGGCAATGACCACATATGTCATATTGTATCATGCCTATTCATGGCCATTGTACTCTTATGTATCCGGGACTACTATATTTATTTGCAGTTATCTGCAGAGTTGTATCATTTTATAGTGCTGATTGGATGGCTGGTTCTTCCACTAGGTTCTTCATCACTTCACTTCTGGGATGGACTTATAATGTATTTCAGCCATCGTATGACCCCTCTGACCTCACACATTAGGGGGTATCTGTTATAGCTGATTTTACCACACTTGGTGAATCACATTTTTATGGCCTTCCCTGTCCCTCTGTAGACTCCTTAGACCCAATGGACCATTTTTGTTCCTTTGATGTTTCCAAGATCATCCATAAAAACATGCAAAAATTGCCATATGCGACTTTTAAACCCTTTTTCGCATATATACGCAGGTTTGACCCCTAAAACCGTGTACATCGGGATGTGTGCAAAAGGCCAAATTCTTTTGGAGTTTTCCTTGATGTGGATCCGACTCACTTGTCTCCTGGCCTTCCATATGTCTTGAGATCGCTCAGATTCGACCTTTCATTACCCCATTGAAGAGCTATATAAGGAACCCTTTGGATACATTGAAGGCATGAGGAATTAAGAGCAAGAGAACTATAGTCCATTGTTTTTGAAGCTTATACTTGAGTCTGCATCCCTTTGTCCCTTGGAGCACTTTTGTGTTCTTCCCAAGCTTGCCCTTTTCTTATGAGTTTGCTATCGATAGATTGAGGATTGAAGTGGTGGAGGCCCAAGTGGGGGACTCAATTTCTCCGATTCGCAGACGTGCTGATAGAGGTTGTTTCTATTGTAATCTTTGTTTTATATTAATAGGAAATATATTTTCCTATCTAATGATGTGTATTTGAATGAATATTTGATCCATGGATGATTTCAAATGCTTATATGTTATTGATTATATATGCTAGAGTAGGTCTAATATAATTATATATAGCATGCTTGTCTTGTTTATTGAAAGTTGAGGAAGCAATTTATCAATTCAAGCTGGAGTTGGAAAGCTCAATGGGGATTTACATCAACCGTCCAGAATAAGGTATGAATCAAGATCCTTTAGTGTTAGATATTTGGTTTCTCTTACATATAGGAAAGGATTTATTTCTGGAGTTAAGTTGTCTGTTGTGGCACCCCAAGCCATAGGAATTTATCTTCGTAACACTCTTCAATATGAAGGCCCTCTTAAAGATTTCCTCTTTGTACGAAATCATAGACAATAAGGCATTCCTTGCCCCATGCATAATAGCTAATACAAATTAGTTAGATGGTAATCATTGTGCTTAATACTTAGCCATCGATGATGGTTATAATAGAACATTATGTTTTCTTGTAGTAAAAAGCAATTGTGAAGCCTTATAGAGTTTCTCTTCTTCCGGGAAATAATTTATTATTAGACTGTGAGATATCTTGACTTCAATATCTATTTGTTTTAGCAGCCAAATCCTTCATGGACTCCATTCACTGCATCAAAGGCATTGACCCACTGATCATTGGTCTTCTTATAAATAAATCTTTCATAAAAGATCGGTTTCCATCTCTCCAAGAAAATAAAGGGATTCACTAGCTGCAAAAGGATTGGATGCTATAAAATCATGCTCCCATCCTGTAGAAAACACAACAGCAACACAAAGCATAAAAATAGAAAGCCTATATAATAAATTACAAAGGGAAATGCATGACAAATTTGGATAAATTGGGTTATAAGGGAGATCAATGTTTTTCCTGCATTGCCAACCTCTCCCAGGGATCCACTTGTCACTATTTTTTTGTCTAAGTAATGGCAGAGGGAATCACTATCTTTGAAAGGGAGTTGAGCAAGGATACATAGTGATCTAGCTTTGGGAAGGGAAATTGTTGTCTCTCCTATATTTGTTGCTTGCAGGCCAGTAGGATAAGGTGTTTCTTTGGTCAATATAGATACTGTGGATGGATTCCGCTAAGTGGAGTTTGGACCTCAAGCCCCAAGCCATGAGGCAATAAGTGTAGCTGTTAAAAATTTAGTCTAGTTAGGTGCAATTGTTTGTGGCCAGAAATGCCTAAAAAAATTAACTGAATCTGGTTTGAATCTCATCAAGCTGGGTGTAGAACCTTGATTAGGGATTTTGATTTTTGTGGGTGGAGAGTTGTTGGGTCAATAGTTGCTGCAAATGAAAAGAGATTTTTTTTATATCTATTTTGAGGTTGACAGTATTGATCTGTGACCTTGTGGTTTGTATTTGTCTCACTCTACCATACAACTACCTATCTCTCTCTCTCTCAGGTATGTCCATTGTTTCGTTAGTGACTTGTCTCCTAAGAGACAAAGTGTGACCGTATTATAAATCTGAGTATAGAAATTAAGGAAGGTCTAAACCACATTGTTTTCTTTTATTTGTCCATTTATAATATTTTTGCATGTGCTTGACTAATTCTATTCATACGTATCCTAGGTAACTATAATTGATGGATGTACATTATGCAGATATGTAGTAATCCTGGCTTGGTTTGGAGCAAAATGGGTCATAGCATCAACTGAATGGATATTTAGTTTTGACATTGAGGAATCATGCAAAAAAGAGTAAACAGAGTTCTGTAATTGAATCACATATCTTGAATCACATAGACTTGGAGAAGGCTCAATTGGGTCTTGGGCACAGCTACAGCAGAGCCAACGTGAAATTCAACGTCAATAGAGTGGATAACATGGTTATACAAGCTATTAGTCTTCTCGAAACCTTGGACAAGGACATCAACACCTTCTGCATGAGAGTAAGGTATTGCAAGTTTAAACTTAGTTTTGTTTTTACTTTTTCTTGGTTTTTATATGAAACAACATTTAAGATAGTTCAGTCAGGATCAATTCTAACAGCTGTCAAGTTGAGGTCAATTTCCCATAAGTGTCTTTTAATTCTTTAGTTAGGACTCATGAATCATATTTATACTGAAAGGTAAAAGGATTTGTTTATTAACTTAGATTTATATCATATCCATGATTTCTTTGTTCTCTGAGATGTGTTTTAAAATCACTATATTTGATATTCCCAAGGAATAAATAAAAATATACATTTGACTAGTCCTGCGAGGACTCAAGTGTGTTGGATACTGTTTTGTTGTCCATCATTCAAAAACAAATAAATTTAAGAAAACTATTAAAAGTCTTCCTTACGTATTCTCTAGGATACTGAATTTGTCATCAATATAGAATCATCAAAAGAGTCCTAATATATAAACCAGCAATACAACAAGACGAGCATAACCAGTGTCTACATCCCTCATCTATGACTCCAAGCTAATCTGCCATTAAGTGGTCGTTAGTACAAGTCTTTTATGAATCAGATAGGAAGTGAATTTTCTAAATTCTTGTTTGGTTTAGGTACCCTTCTGTAACAACAAAGTATATTTAGAAAGCTTGTCTGCCATTGAGTTGAAATCACATATCTTGAATCACATAGACTTGGAGAAGGATCAAATGGGTCTTGTGCACAGCTACAGCAGAGCCAACATGAAATTCAATGTCAATAGAGTGGATAACATGGTTATATAGGCTATTAGTCTTCTCGATACATTGGACAAGGACATCAACACCTTCTGCAAGAGAGTAAGGTATTGCAAGCTTAAACTTAGTATTGTTTTTACTTTTTTGGGGGTTTTATATGAAACAACATTTAAGATAGTTCAGTCAGGGTCAATTCTAATAGCTATCTTTTATACAGGGAAAAATCTCAGAATAATGGTGAGGTACCATTATTGGAACAGGCCCCAATCATGGGAACATACTCAACATACTTGTTTTCTGCAGGCCTGCAATCCATGACTGAGGAGGAATTGACCGAAAACAATGAACCATGTTGCTCAGAGAAATTTGACAAAATTGGCAGCTCTTTCGTGTTTTCTCTCAAATCCATCATTGACTTATTCTTCTTTCCTGTATTCTCAAACTTAGGTTTGTTCTCACTTGTATTCTCAAACTCATCTCCCAAAATGTCTGACAATTTTGAATGTAAATACTCTCTCTTTGAGCCCTTTGACACATTGCACATATTAACCTTTGCTCGATCATCTGAGATGCTTATCAACTCACCAATGTCTGGTCCAAAAAAGTTTCCTTCGGTGGTTAGATTCTATGCTGAAACCATGTGGGAATAAAATCTTGATAACCAACATTCTAGGACTAGTAATTTCCAGCCTCTCCCAAGGATGCACTTGTCACTATTTTGCTGTCTAAGTAACGGTAGAGGGAATCGCTGTCTTTGAAAGGTAGTTGAGTAAGGATACATAGTGATTTAGCTTTGGGAAGGTAAATTGTTGTCTTTGATAGAAGATAGACACCAACACACACAATGATTCCTTTTGGAAGCAAAGACAAGTAAAAACATCAATGAACATCCAATATGGACTCGCCATCTAGAGTTAAATAGTTATGTGAGATTAGTAGAAGTAAATTGTTGTGCATGATGATGTGTGTGCATTGGAAGCTCAACGATTTAGTTTGGAAGGACAATAGACTTTGCTGGGGAAGGCAATTACTGCTCAAATTACCAAATCCTAAGCCCACATGCATGACAAATCATTGTCTTGAGGGACCATGTGCAAAATCGGTGTTGTGCCTAGGAGGAGCCTGCTTTAACATACAACATTTTAGCCTAGGGGAAGGTTGAATGATTTGCTAGAGGCAGTTCCTATGTAAGCCACTAACTCCCCGACCCACACTTGTTATCAAATCGCTATAACTAAGTCAAATCTTTCGATTTTTTTTTTAAATCCACCAACTGGCGTCGCTTTTCCAATGTTCTTCCGACACTTTGGTGAAACCATCTAACAGCAGAGTCATGACTCTAACACTTTAGACTATCGAACGACCGACGCTTTAAGTGCCAGGCTGCGTTGAATATCTGACGACATCACCATGCCTCTGACACTTTTCCCGTCGAAAGGATGAATCTTCAAGTGTTAGATGACCGACGCTTCAAGTGTCTGATGGCGTCATATTTTTGACACTGTCTGGATAAAAATACCAACGGCGTCACCATTCCTTCGACACTTCTGTCCATCGAAAGGCCAAATTTTCAAGGGTCGAAGGGCGTCGGATTTCCGACGGTTTATGCATTTTTTGATTGGCACTTTGGAAGGAAAAATGGTTGAATATGCGACACAATGGTGTGTCGGATCTTCGACCCACATTGGTAGATTGTCGAAGATCCGACGTTACACCACCGACGACAAAAAAAAGTGTATGTGTCGAAAATGCAACAGAGAAGTGTCAAATTTTAGACATGCAAGGTGTCGGATTTTGGGTTGAAATTTTGTTGTGTTCATTACTTGATAAGGGAAAACTCCAAATATTTTTGTTTTTTAGTACATTTCCTAATGTACGCTGGTTACTAGTGGAAGAAGCTCTGTGTACATGAGGGAAGTAGGTTGTTGACCCACATATACATGTAAAACTTCCTTTTAAAGGGATATTTTGGAGCATCAAAGTAATACTAATCAAAGGGGGTACAAGGAGTCTGCATAGGGATAGGGATAGGCCATAAAAACATGATCTACCAAGTGTGGAAAATCCAACTATAACACACATGAAGAATTGAAGAATGACTAATTGATTTATTATTACAATATTAATACATACTTATAAAGGAAAATTGAGATGGTGGAAGACAACTCATGCAAGCTCATAAATCAGTCTTACTAAATATTAGTAAACCCCATGGGTGGATAAAGCACTCTCCAACTCTGTCAAGGACCTCACGAATTAGATAAAGAATGAGTGAGTTATCATGAGTGAGGGAAAATCATGCTAATCCTGGAATTTGGAGAGAAAATCATGGAGGATGGGTTGGAAACAAAAATAGTAGTTTCCTAGTTGACTAGATTTCACTTATCTGCAGGAAGGTGCAGTTACTAATTCAAGAATTCAATAAAGTGGACAAGATCTCACTAGAATCAGTATAAAGGAACTCATGGGGTGTATTTTGTTAAATCATTGTGACTTCAAAAGATATTCCAGATGTATTGATTGTATTCCTCCATTAGGAGATGATTTTGGTCATGTAAGAGTTATTTAAAGAATCAATGGAAACCTCTGGATGTAAGCCGGGTCAATAGTACCCAAGTGTCATTATAATAAATATTGTTTTTAGTGTCTTTCTATAAAATTCAACCTGTTAGTTAGACAAGTCAACCATGTTAGATCATAGGACAAGTCAGGTGACAAATATAAATAGCGAGGCACTCCCCTTCATTTGTACACACTCACTTAGCAAGTTTGCATGAGAGAGAAGAAAAAGTGCGCCAAAAAGAAGAGAGAAGTAGTTATCTAGGTTTTACACTCCTTTGGTTGAGTTTTATAGTAAGGAATTTTTTAGGGGCTTACTCCCTTGTGGTTTCCCCGAGGAAAATATTTTTGTTCTCTTGTGTTATTGTATTGTCCTTCTTTCAGTGATCCTTTTCTTATGGTTATGATCTTATGATGCTGAATGTTTTATATCTTGTATAACTGTTAAAAATATAACATGGTATCATATCCACCCTAAAACACTTCTTTGTACTGCCGAAACGCTGCTACAGCTACATCTATTGAAGATTAGGGTTTCATGTCTAAAAACCCCTAGAAAGAAAAACTAGTCATCTTGGAATTTTCGCTATAAATCAAGTTTGGCGACGAATCAAGAGATTAAACTTTGACATGCCGAAGATGAAATGTTTGTGTACCTCATGTGGAAATTTCAAATTCATATTCTCTATAATATAGGATATATGATTCCTCCAAATTAGGGTTCCAACCTGTCCCATAATTCATCCTTAAATAGGAGACCTAGGGAGAATCACTGTATCTCGGGCTAGGAAGGTCCAAATGAAATTTCACAAGATTTTTTAGATAGGGAACAAACTGTATTTTTTGTGGTAAAATTTTCAGACCCAAAGGTGAAACAGTGACACGTAAAATTCCATACAAGTTTTCTATGTTGAACACTCTTGAAATAAGTCACCTTGGGAAACTTTGCATAAGTACCATTTGGTGAATCCAATTCTGATATAACCTATAGGGTTGGAAAGAATACAGACCAGGATACCTCAAATTGAATTTTTAGACCTTGAGGAGAAGGATATGAGGAGCTATAGAAGAAACTAGATCAACCAATTCTGTAGAAGAAACTAGAGAAAAACTAGGGCTTCATGTTCCAGGAACTTTCCTCCACCGATTAGTTGAAAAAAGAGGACTATAAAACTCTCCCTAGGAGGGAACATATTTATATGTAATAAGTTTCTCATTTTATGGATTTTCAATTTTTTACCTAACACTATTGCCGGGGAGAACTAGGGCATCATATATTTTGAAGTTCGGTCCATAGTTTTCAGAAAATAAGTATGTTGCTCAGCTCGCCTTGAGGGGGTGCATATTTCTATCCAATCAGATATGAAATATACCTAAGTGTAAAAATTAGGTTTTATCTTCCAAACCCTAGGTCCACCAGAAGAAGTCTTCCAGAAGAGCCTTCAAGCAAGCATCAAGAGCAATCTCACTGGTAAGTTCTATCCTCTCTATTTCCATTCAAGGTTCTCATTTTTATCACGATGACAAACAATACCAAGATTGAGGATGATATTGAAAGATTCAATAACTTCTAACCATGGAATTACATAGTGCTTATCATACTTAAAGAAGAATGACATGGAGAACTATGTCAAAGAAGAAGCTCCAGATCCAAATGGAGATGAAGTCGAAGAAAAGCAAAAGAAGGACCTACTAAAAAAGAGGATGAGTATTTCTATCTCCATTGGATCTCACATGTATCATCCTTGAATAATCCCAAGGATATGTTTGATGTAATCAATAGCTTGTGTGAATATGACCTTGAAAACTCAACTCAAGGATGTGAAGATGCAAATTTCAGAAAACATTCAATGTTACTTGACGAGGATATCTTAGCTCAAGAAGCAATTAGAAGCCATTAGAGATAATGTCAAATAAGCATAAGCATATATTACAAATTTGAATTTTATTCCAAGTAGGAAGATCACCTATGGAGGAATGCACGTAAGAAGAAGATTGATTGATGAAAAAAAAGAAGAGATGAATGAATATGACAAGAAGGAAGAACTTTCCCTCAAAGAATAAAAGGAATTCAGAAGAATGACATCTCACAAATCAGAAAGTTCAGTTGTGATGAGAAAGGACACTTTGTGAAAGAATGTCTTAAGAAGGAAGAATAGAAGGATGATATGATCAAGAAGTACCCGTTGATCATACAGAATGATGTTTGGATATGAGCTCAAGACATGAAGGGAAGTTTTGTAAAGTCTTCCTAGTATATCTACAAGATCAAGTATAGGAAAGATCCAAGTATCAAAAGATATGAAGGAAAGTTAGTGGTTTCTACCATAAAGAGAGGGTCAATTATGGAAATACACTCCTATAGGGGATAGACACACCTCTTTAGTAGTGGATTTTACACTAGACAGTTGGTGTAATCAAAGTAGAAGAACAGATTAAGCAACCTATAGGGTTTGAGACTTTCTACAAAGAACCACCTATGCACAGAAGGATTTGTACAAGCTCAGTAGGAACCCATGGGATATCACATACAATTACATGAGGTGCTTGAGGATCATCTAGAGTGATGTAGATCCCAACCTTTACTACATGGTTGAAGATAGAAACCTACAAAGAAGCTCATAGATGGGTGCAAGAGAAAACTTGCAACAAAGTTTGAGATGGAGGATCTTGATATCCCATGACCTTGACAGGTGACATAGATAAATACAAACAATATTAGTAGTATAGGAGGCTACTTGCCAATCCAATGTACTTATGCATAGATTACAAGATGATGATGGAGGATGGTGATCCACCTCACAGGGGGTGACAACAGTGGATATCAAAGTTCAAGAATCTTGACATGATTCTTGGGATTATAGAAATGATGAAATCAGAGGATATTTTCCTTATCCAAGTAAAATATGTAGAGAAAATGGTGTGGTACCTAAAGGGTACTGCAGAGATATGAGGAATTTGACTAGGTTGGTAGTGCTACAAACAGAAATATCACTCCAACATATTGAAGAAAGTGGACCAGTGTTTCTCTCAATGCAACCAAGGATGAATATATTGCAGCTAAGAAGAAAGCAAGGGAATATTCCTCAAGTGATGAGGAATATTATCCATTTCAACATTGGATAATAAGGGATGAATTGGTAGAACACACAAATTCAACACCAATACATAGTTCTATGTGATCTATGGTGTAAGAAGACTTGCTTAGTATTTTCGATCATGAGCAAGATAGGAACAAGTCCTCAGAATCAGAAAATGAATTTGAACACATTGGCAGAGACTCCAGTAATTCAAGAAGACAAAGATCAAGATGGAGTCTACCAAACAAATAAAGATAAGTATTTGAATTGTCATTTCCTATATATCTAGTTGTTCATATGTGTACATAGATTTGTTTCTAGATTCAGGAAGTGTATTATGCATGCTAGAGTGTTTTGCATTTATGAACAGTTTACTGCTAATATGCATATGATGGGTAAGTGGCTTATGGTGCTGTACAACATTCCATTACTAATCTAGAATGAAACCTCTTTGCTGACATAATGTATTGGTAGAGATGGAAGGCATCTAGAAAGTTAACGTATGTATATGGGATATGGATGAAGGTTGTATTAGTTGAAATAGTTGCGTAATTAGATAACACATCTTTATGCAAAATAATTTGTCATTATGAATAGGTTATGAAATGTTTCTAATCCTACAACTGTATTTGACTTGTAGGAAGGATTGTATGCATTCACCTACAAGAGAAGAATGATGTAGTTGCAGATGTACAAAAGAAGAATGATGTAAGTTGTGGATGTACGATAGAAGAATGATGTAGTTACAAATGTACAAAAGAATAATGATGCAAGTTGTGGTTGTACGATGCAATTTCGGATGTACAAGATAATAATAATAAAGAACAAGATGCAAAAGGGAGTTGTAAATCTCAAGTATGTTCCTACAAAGGAACAAGTGGCAGATGTGTTGACTAAGCCTTTGTCTCATAATTTAGAGACAAGCTTGGCATAGTCCAAAAGGACCTTCCTTGAAAGAGGGAGTGAAGGAAGATGGTAGAAGGATGCAGTGGTGGTAGCTCATCCTAGAGTAGGGTAAGTCTGGCGAGGCTTGTTGACCCAAAAGGGTTAGTAAGTTAGACAAGACCTGTTGCTCCTAGGGGGATTATTATGTCTGGATAGGATTTTTTATCCCAAAGGGGTTAGTAATCTAGACATGACTTGTTGGTCCCCAAGAAGATCCGTTTGTCTAACTAGGCTTGTTGACTCAAAAGGGTTAGCAAGTTAGACAAAATACCCAGATGGCTCTACCAGAGAATTCACCATGGTGCTGCTCCAAGATGGTAAGAGGGAAAGAAGTGGTTGGAATTTCTGAATAGGATTGTTGACCTAAAAGGGTTAGTAAGCCAGACAAGGCTTGTTTGGTCTCTAAGGAGATCAATCTGTCTAACTAGGCTTGTCAGCCCAAAAGGGTTAGTAAGTCAGACAAGATGTTGTTGTAAGTGGTTTCAATATTTTCATACTGATATTTCTAAGATGATTGTTGAGATAGTTTCGGTATTTTTATACTGATATGACAGGTTCTATATTTTCATATTGTTGTTGTTGAGATGATTGTTGAGATAGTTTCAGTATTCCTATACTGATATGGCAAGTTTAGTATTTTCATATTGTTGTTGTTGAGATAGTTTCAGTATCCATATACTGATATGGCAGGTTCAGTATTTTCATACTGATGTTGATGTGGCAAGTTTAGTATTTTCATATTGATGATATGGCAAGTTCAGTATTTCTATATTCATTTTAATAAGACAGTTTTAGTATTTCTATACTGATGATGATGAGGTAGTTTCATTATTTCTATACTGATATTGATGGTGATGTTGCTTCAGCATTTGTATGTTGATGCTGATGATGTAGTTGTGGTCCCAACACCTTGTGTTGATGATGCTGATATGGTTATGGTCCCAACACCATGTGATGATAATGTTGATGTGGTTGAAGTCACTATACTTTGTGTTGATGATGATTATGTTGTTTCAACATTTTTAGGTTGATGATGATGATGATGATGATGTTCCAACATCTCTATGTTGATAATGCAGATGATGATATATCATTTATTGATGATGTTGATTTAGCACTAACATGCTAATGATGTTGTTGTTTCAATATTTACATATTGATAATGGAGATGATGATGTCTCGGTATTTACATACTAATGACGCAAATGATTATGGTTTAGTATCTACATATTGATTATGTAGATGATGGTGTTTCAATATTTACATACTGATGTTGCAAATGATGTTTCGGTATTCACATACTGATGTTGAAGAACAAGATTCAATATTTGCATACTGATGTGGAAGAAGAAGATTTTGTATTTAGATACTGATGTTACAAAAGAAGGTTTAGTATCCAATATTCACATACTGATATGGCAGAAGATGATTCGATATCCACATACTGATATTGTAGAATATGATCTAGTACTCATAGAAGATGATCCAGTACTCATAGGAGATGATTCAGTATCCACCTACTGATGTTGCAGAAGATGATCTAGTATACGCAAAAGATGATTCAGTATCCATATATTAATGTTGTAGAAGAAGATTCATTATCCACATACTAATGTGACAGAAGATGATCCAGTATGCATAGAATACGATTTAGTATTTTCATACTGAGGTTGTAGAAGATGATCTAGCTGAGATCGATGATGAAGATGTATGATGGTATTCCAAAACTTCCTATGACATATAGAGACTCACTATTCAGATGTACAGTTGTTGCTGTAGTTTCTACCATGGTTGAATGCCTTCCTAGTTAAGAGGCAGTGTTAAAGTATTGTAAATTCAGAATATATTCCAGATGTATTGATTGTATTCCTCCATCAGGAGATGAGTTTGGTCATGTAAGATTCATTGAAATAATCAATGCAAACCTATGGATGTAAGTCGGGTCAATGGTACCCAAATGTCATTATAATAAATATTATTTTTGGTGTCTTGCTAGACAAGTCGACCCTATTAAGTCCTAGGACAAGTCAAGTGAAAAATATAAATAGGGAGGCACTCCCCTTCATTTGTACACACTCACTCATAATGTTTTCAAGAGGGACAAGAACAAGTGCGCCCAAAAGAAGAGAGAAGCAATTATATGGGTCTTACATTACTCTGGTTGAGTTCTATACCAAGGAATTTTTGTGGGGTTTTCTTCCTTGTGGTTTCCCCGAGGAAAATATTTAAGTCCTCTTGTGTTGTTGTTCTTGTCATTCTTTCAGTGATCCTTTTCTTATGGTTATGATGTTATGATGCTAAATGTTTTAGATCTTGTATAACCATTAAAAATATAACATATATGGCAAGTATTGACCAAGTGGTGCAAGTGGATGCCAACTATCTAGGCTACTAGGTAGGAAATAAATCAAATAAAAATTAAATATTTTATCCTATGTATGAAGTGGGTTTATAATATCCCAACACATTCTTTATAATGGATTGCTATTCTTTGACCATGGCATATAACCATTCCTTCTGCCTTATTTCTTCTTCAAATCATGTGGGTTCTTTGTCAATGAGATTTCCCATCAAAGCCACATAGTTGGGGCATGGCTTTGGCTTCTTTCTTGCTCTGATGGTTCCTTCTGGGACACCATGTCTTTCTGCTTCTTCGATTACTTCTTATGCCTAATAAGGCCTTCTTTTGCATGATATCATCTCACCAGGAAAATCTTCAAGTATCTGAGGTTCTGTCATGTCATGGTGCTCAGGTATCTATTCTATCTCCTCATTTCTGACTAGTTTAGAAACTTCTGCAGCTCTAGGAGTTTCCATATCCTCTTCAACTTCCTTGTGTTTCCTTGATTTTCCAAAAGTTGTATCTTCGTCAAAAGTAACATCCCTACTTAGCTCAATTTGACGGTATCCTGGGATATAGATTCGTTAAGATTTTGATTCCTCGCTATATCCTACAAACAATCCCTTCTTTCCCGAAGGATCTAACTTTGATCTTTTCTCCATGATATACATACCAAACCTAGGGCCTAACACGAACACATGTATTATGTTTTAGAGAAAAAATATCATAGCAATCTTAGAAGAATGCCTTTTTGGGATTCATACTTATTTACAATAAATAAAAGTTATATATTTTGCAAGGTAATACGGTGGTCTATGTTTCATCTTTTTACAATATATTTTAAAATGTTGGGTAGTTACCTTTAATAATTATTTTAATCATCAAATTTGGTTTTTCCAAAAGTCCCTTGCACCAACTCTTATATTTTGGTGTGCTCCCAACCCCTCACATTGAACTTAACATTTAAGAATCATTGATCACCAGGATAGAGAGTGAACATGTTCTGAGGACCCTATTAGAATCACACAAAGTTGCATGATTAAAACCTTCATCTAAACCAATCACTAGAAGAGACAAAGAGACCTTTTTAGCTCTGAAATAACTAGAGATATATAGCCCTCTAGACATACACCTTGCTTAGTCGTTTTACCCTTCTCATTTTTGTTTGTATGATCATTACATCCGTGTAAGGATTAAGAGACCAATTACAATATTATTGAAATGGTTATGAAATATTGGCAGAAACTCCATCACCTTGGAAAAGAGAAAAATCCTTCACCTATTCAAGAAGCATCCAAATGGAATTTGACTTTCCAGTGTAGCCTCCCACGTCAATCTCATATTTTATAAATTCTAAGTTAATTAATCTCATTTAGAAGAATAATATAAATTAACATATTTTATATTTATAAAATAATATAATATATAAAAGCTAAGTGATAATATTTATATTTTTTTAAATATTTTATTGTTTTAAATTTGTTAAAGAACACATTTAATGTGGAACTTTATTCAAATTTTATGACCACATTTGAATTGGAATCCATTTTTATTTGTGCTACATTAATTCGATATCTAACGGTGTTCACCATTATCATTCTGTTTTCACATGTGTAACCATGATGTGCCTTAATTTTGCAATCTATACAATTACGTTATGAAAGTGTATTGGTTTTTTATTTGATATCTACAAAATTACGTTAGCATCCAAATATGGTATTCAGGTTTTTTTTTCATATATTTTAGTTTATGAGCTTTGATTTTACGATCTTTATAGTTTTACATTGCTTTTTTTTATATTTTTTAATATTTCATTTTATTGGGTTTTGATGTGATAAATAGAATGTTACGTCAGTCTCCAAATCTAGAATTCACGTTTATTTTTTCCATTTATTTTAATGTATGTGCTTTCATTTTGTAATCTCTATTGTTTTACATTGTTTGTTTGTCAATTATTTTTGTTAGTGTTTTTTTTTAATTATTTTAGTTATTTTTTTAATATTTCATTTTAATGGGTTTTGATTTGATAGGTACAAGATTTCAGTATTGAGTATTCAGGTTTTTGTTTTATTCATTTGTTTTAGTGTATGTGCTTTACTTTTGAGATCTCTATACCTTTATATGGTTTGTTGTTTATTTTTTTTTTGTTTTATTCATTTATTTTAGTGTATCTGCTTTAATTTTGCGATCTCTATACCTTTACATGGTTGGTTGTTTATATTACTTTTGTTAGTTTTTTTTGTTTATGTTACTTTTGTTATTTTTTTAATATTTCATTTTATTGGGTTTTGATTTCATATCTACATGATTACGTCAGCCTCCAAATAATGAGTGTACATAGTGGCACTCCACTGCTGGCCTCCGTCGGGCAGTTTCTTAATTGTCAATGGAACTGAACTCTTCCGTTTTTTATTATGAGTGGTCCTGAACTGTGCAGGAGTGAAGAGGCATATTGTGGAGCAGGCGCGCTGTACAGTCTGGCAGAGGCTCTGACCGCCCTCTCACAGGGGGGTTTTTTTATTCGATTATATGATCATGGGTGATATAGAGAGAGACATAGTTCGTTCTCCTGTCGAAATCTTTTTCCCATCCGTGAATTCATTTCTTCAATCCTTCATTTTTTTAAGCCGTGTTTTGGTCTGGTCGGATGCTCTGCTGAGCTCAATTCAGCATAACATGGTGAGTTGCACCTCGTTTGGACTCATTCTTGCTTCTAATTCTCAATGTTTTATTCACTTCTTTGCGAATTGTTTTCTATGGACGCGGAGGTGGCGGTCCAAATTCACACGATTTTGATTCCGAATTTCGTAGTCCCTAGGATTCGAACTGTATTTGCTAATTTGTACTTCATTGCTCCAGTATTTGAACTGGTTTTTGCCAATGGGAGTCTTCGTGGCTTGATCGAATGGTCTGTGTGTAATTCGGTGTCCAAGATATCAGCTAAGCTGTGTGAATGTAGATAATTGTTTGATTTTTCGTTAACTGTAAGGTTTCAGCAACAATTTTTGAAAATTTCTGTCTGTGCTTGTTACAATTGATGTGTCCAGAGTAACTGTCTTTGAAGATTTAAGTCTCTTACAGTATAATGAGAAGATCTGAGGTTCAACTTTGTCTTTTATTGACAAAGCTTAGCTTTAATGTTGTCCAGCTGATTCTTCAAAATTCGAGTTGACCTTGTCAGTCTTACCTTTAATATTAGGATGAGTTAATTTTTTCAAAATTTCAAAGAAAGATTATAGATAATCTCGGTTTAATGTTAGTGATTCGAGATTTTTCTTTGCAATTTTGAATAGATATTCTCCACCGGTTCAGTTTTAATGTTAAGATTTGAGTTCAAAATTCAAATTTCAAAGACAGCTTTAATGTTAGGTTCTGGGCTAAGATTTCAAGATTTGAGTGGATGTGCTAATTACGAGCTCAGCTTTACTGTTTTAATGCTTCAAATTTGAGAATAGCTTGACAAGATAAGCTTTCATCTGTTAGGATTTGAGTTCATCTTTTAAATTTTGAAGAGAGCTGGTTGAGAAGGTCGGGTCGGCCTTTAATGTTAGGATATGAGTTAATTTTGGGGGAGATGTTCGCCGTTAAGTTGTGGTCTTGACCTCTGAAAATGAAATCTTGATCCCAAAATAACATAAATTGACAAATTATTAGGATTCTTAAGAGATGTTCATAGTTTTGCTTGGGTTCGGCCTAAAGTTGTTGAACTCGAATATCCTAAAGTGTGGAAGAATAAGCTTTCTTCGTCTCTTTTGCAGGTTGGATGTACTCTGTCAGTTGTTCCACAGAGAACGGCATGGCTGGAGGTTCTGTTTACCGACCAGTTCTTTATACCTTGCTCATTTCATTTGGAGCACATGAAATGAAGTCAACATCATTTGCGTGGATTGCAGTGCCAGACATTTGTCAACGTTGTCTTTTTGTCCATCCTTAACATCGGCTTCTGCAGGTAGTCAGCAAATCCTTTCAAAGACCTGTTACTTAATTGTGATGAATTACTACATCAAACAAGCCTAAAACGTTCTAATTTTTTTTATGTTCCAGGTTCGAAATTATCTCTACCATGATATTATTCGGCTCCAGGACATGCATAAGCTAATAGACTGTGCTCCAGTACAGGTAAGCTGTCGGGGCTACCGGTAATTTTAAAATGTAGGTTAAATTGTTGTAATTAGATACTGATTAGAATATCAATGTTGCGTGCTGTAGACATATATTACCAACATTGTTCGAGTGGTTTAAGAAACCAGAGGCTGCAGTCTTGTCTATCGAAGGGCATGGGTAATTCTTGTGATACCTGTGACGAGGTGCTGCAGAAGCCAGGTACCGCCGGTCGCATGCAAGGTCCGTTTCCTCTGTTATGCTGAATTATAGCTAGCTTCAGTTATGTAAAATTAAAATTAGCTATTTGTACGCCTTTCCTGCCCGGCCTTTGCCGTCAAAAGTTCCATACATTGACAGTGAAATAATGGTGTAACGCTGGTTAAATATGCCCCTAGTGAAAAATACGAAAAAGCGCTAAATCCTTTTATGGTCTTGGAAAGTACTTTCTTTCACTTTTACATACCGAGGACCGTAAGTTATTCCGTACACTGCAAGGTGCTCCACAGCTATTAGAAAAAATAAGGTTTTTTAATGGACCTGGAGATATTTATCGCTTTCATGTTTTAGAGCGTTGAGATAGATCTGTGCTGAGCTTCTAAAACTTTTAGCTGGTTTGTTGAGTTTGCCATTTACACAATGATCTTTCTCGTAGTTAGACAGTTTGTTCAGTTTATCTAAACTAGGATTTTTATGCTAGTTTTAATAACATCTCAAACTTGTAAATTTGTAAACAGTTTGTTCAGTTTTTCTAAACTAGGATTTTTATATTAGTTTTAATAACATCTCAAACTTGTAAATTTGTAAAGTTAGTTAATTTATTTAAAGTTGAGTTTAATTAACAGTTCTTTTTTATGGTTTAATATGTTAGTTTATTTTGGTTTTCTTTTATACTTAAAAAAAATTGTTTTCTTAATTGGTTGAATTTGTAATTTTTAAATAAATTGTTTATTTAGTATCTTTACTAGTATATCTACATTGTTTGTGGTTGCATCATGTCAATAGGAATCAAATGGTCAAGAGATAGTTATGAAATGAAAGATAGGTTGGAATATTTTTTTATTCGTCATATTTTTCTAGTTAAACTGCTTCAACTCTGAGTTATCCATGCCTAGCTACATGTTATCACCAACATTCTATTATTTTTTCTTTTTATCTAGTATTCTTGTAGTTCTCTGCCATGAACTATTGGTTATCCATGAACGATTTGATCCTTATCCACTTGATCATGCCACAAACTATATAGATGTGTATATCTCATTTTGTATAGTATTTTTCATTATATAAGACAAACTTAAAAACTCAAAAAAAATTACTGCTAGGAAACTGTTATTGTTATTATTTTTACTAAACCAAACATCATCATGTATATATCTCATTAAGCCCAAAGACATATATATCTTAGTATTTTGGGGTGGACTACCATCTATGCTTTTTCATATATGGTCAAGAATGATACAAGTGTATTGTCCAAATTGATTATATGAGCCTCCAAAATTCATAATTGACATTTAAAAAACAAAACTCATATAATATATGCACTTTGTGGTAATTGGAAATAAACAAAAAACAAAAAACAAATCATGTGATAAGTGAACTTAATGGCATGGTAATGTGTAGTCCATGTAACAATGAAACTCCTTTTAGTAGCTAGAAGTCCAGCTAATGTGCACAAGGTTTAATGAAACTACATTTTACATGAGGTAGTTGAAGTAATGTGCACTTTGTATCACACTCAAACTCCTAATAAATGTCTCTGAACTCCTAATAAATTCCTTTGAACTCAGGCCGTAGGTGCACTTAGTGGCATGGTAATGTGCAACTCATGTGACAATCCAACTCCATCTGACATTTGGAAGTTCAGTTAATGTGCATAAGGCTTAGTTGAACTCCATTTGTAAGATAGGATTTGTTATACTAATTGCAATAGATTTATATTAACTTTTAAATCAACTATTATATTAACTCCAATAATGATACAACTATGAGCTTAACTTTAACTATCAGCTTAACCATCATAAATTAAGTGATTTTTTAATTAAATTAACTCTTAGATACAAGTAATTAACACATTCTTTAAGAATTTTTTTTTATCAATGTATCAAATGTATCAAATATATGCTTATGAAATGGTAAAATCAAAGGAATCAAGATTTCGACTCATCTTTTCCTCACTCATTTATTATTTGTAGATGATGTAATTTTATTTGGTATGGGTTCTTTTGAGGAATGGATTGCTTTCAAAGTATTACTTGACATCTTTTGTGAGGCCTCTGGCATGAGAATAAATGTGGATAAATCTTGTTTTCTTCATTATGATTTGGATGCTACCATTCTTGGCAGAATAACAGGCCTCCTTCCCTACAAATTTGCTCATCTCAATCAGGGTTTCACCTATCTTGGTTACTTTCTGAAGCCCTCGGGTTATTTAGTCAAGGATTGGCTTTGGCTTTTATCGAAATTCGAGAAGCGTATCAATCATTGGACAAATAGACTCTTGTCTATGGGAGGACGCCTAGTCCTGGTTCGTTTTGTTCTCTCTAGCCTACCTGTCTTCTGGATGGCCCTTATTCCGATTCCTTCCTCTATTTTAGGAAAGCTCGGAAAATTGATCTTTTCTTTCCTGTGGGGGTCATCTACAAAGCAAAAAAAGTTCCACCTTGTAGATTGGCAGCTTCTAGGGCGTCCTATCTCCCAAGGGGGCTGGGGTATCAAACACCTCCCTAATTTCAGTCTATCTTTGAGGATGGAGAATTTTTGGAATGCTCTGAATAGCACTGTCATTTGGAATCTTCTCCTTTCTGCTAAATATATGAGGAATATGCCACTGCATACTTGGTTACGTGAGAAAAACTTCAGATCTCGGAATGTCTCGCTTATTTGGAAAGGCTTTCTTAAAACCCTACCTTGGATTGGAAAATGAATACTCTGGCAAGTGGGTAATGGTTCAGATGTCTGTATCGGTGTGGACCCTGTAGTTGGAATGGGTAGCTCCTTTATTCTCCCAGCTGAATTGAGAGCTTACCTGGCAGACTATGGTATATGTACCCTCGAACAAGCAAGGAATAACACTTCCTTTGATTCAGGATATTGGTTCACTGCTGAAGAGCTTGATCTCTGTGAAGAATGGAAATAGCAATGGGAAACTTATATTAGAGGTCTGGAATATAATAGAATCCGTCTTAAGGACCTGCGTGATTCGCTCCTTTGGTCTCACAGCAATTACGTGGGCCGGTTAAGTGCTGCAAAAGGATATGACAGTATCTTTTTGATCAATAATTTAGAGGAACATAACCCAGTTTTGGACTCTCTCTGGGCTCTAAAAATCCCGTCAAAATTAGTCTGTTTCAGCTGGCTTTTGATTAATGAAAGGATCCTTACATGGGATCACCTTCAATCCCCTAGGTATTTTGGTCCGAGTCGGTGCGTTCTATGTGAAAGAAACAACGAAGATATCAGGCACCTTTTCTTATTTTGTCCCTTCACTGTGAAAATTTTCTTATACTTTTCAGTTCGCTATGGTTTATCTTTCCCATCCTTCAACTCTATTCAGTCCTTTTTAGCTCACTGGTTTGTCAACATTGCCCGCTCTGCTTCCTATAGATATATCCCTCTGTTTGTTTTCTGGTTCATCTGGCTCCTCCGCAATAAATGTATATTTGAAAATGGGAAACCTTATGCATCTGCGCTTATCTCCAGAGTTGAGAGTTATCAAACTCTTTTTTGTGTGCCTCAAAAACCTCAAAAAAGCAGGAAGATTGGTCCAAAACCACAGCATGTCTTTCCCTGTGGATACTTTGATGGTGCTGCTGCAATGAATGTTGGAGGAGTTGGGTTTGTGATCTACATTAGTGAAACCCATTATTACAGCTTCTCATTGAGATGTGGAGGTAGCATGAACACAAGAGCAGAACTACTGGCTCTTTGGGCTGTTCTTAGAGTGAGCTGTTTGATGGGATTGCCCATTCATATGATTTTTGGTGATTTGATGGTGATTATATCTTGGATTAACAGACTTTCGGACCTTGATATTCCCACTCTGATGCACTTGTGTGATGAAATAAAAAATATGCTCCAAACTGTCCCACAGGTGATCTTCAAGCATATCTTCCGCGAGCACAACATGCTAGCTGATGGTCTTTCAAAGCAGGCTCTGAATATGGATATGGGATCAGGATACTTCACTAAATCATTGGATGGGATGGTCATTAATTATGGCCACTTTATACTCTTTTAGCTGTTGTTTATCATCATTTTCAGCATTTGAATGTTAAGCAGTTGTTTTATCTTATCTGTGTGATATATTGGAGACCTATCAGCTAGCAGGTCATGCTCAGGAATGTATGTTTGTAGATCACTATCGATTATACAGCATATTTTGACTTGCTATTTCAGGGATGATGAGAAAAGTCTGCTACCATCAGACTTTGTTTATTTTTGTTTGGTTGACTGCTATGCTGATATTCCTATCATATGTCTATGTGCTTGATCTGGATTCAATTCCTTCTCTCTCTCATGAAGATGGTTTTTGTATAATATGTCTTTTGATTCTTATGAATAACAAAAACTGGTATTTTTTCTTCTGAAAAAAACATTCTCATATTAATATTTTCATATTAATAAGTGCCTATTCTCATATTGATCTTATTACATCGAAGGTACTTTTAAGAAGACCGTTCTAGTGATAATTTCGTCGTCTGTGGACGGCGTATGAGTAGCCGCCCCCTGTCCACACTTAATTAATTATAAACTGCACGAAGGTTAGCAGCTCAGAATTAACCGGTTTTCAGATTTGTGAATGGCAAGGGCCGCATTTCAGATTATTAATGGGAATGGGCAGCTCAGTATTAAATGGGAAAGGCCGCATTTCAGATTTGCGAATGCGCTGTGTGGAGACTTGAGTGCCGTCATTTTTTTGGTAAGGAATTGTTGTGTGGCAATGTGTGAAATCGCTGCGACAACATTGAACATCCTGAGAAGTGAACTGATATTGGGAAGGCAGTACATATGTAGAAATTGTCGTTCCATGTACATCTGTGTGTATCTATCACGCGAATTTACGGCTGCTCTCTTGAATAACAACACCACATCTCCTCTCAGACAGATTTGGATCTGTGTTCTGTCATCCATTATGTTTCGGTGAATGGTGGTGAAGAGGTAACAGCATGAAGACTGTTGCACCTTTGAAATTTCTGGCGCGTATTGCTGGGTATGCAATTTTGTTTCAGTTTGAAGCCAGTGTAGTGGGTGTAAATAATTGCCGGGATGTGTGACAACGATCTGGAATCCCATAATCCCATCGATCGAGCCGCTTGATGTTGCATTGACCATCTTGGTAAATATTTTTTTTAATGGTTTTTTTGAACAAGACTTGCTCTTGAAAGCATATTTGAAGATGAAGAGGAAGAAGATTACTTCAGCCAAGTTCCCGTAAATGATGAAGGAGACAAAAAGATAATGATGAAGGAAACAAATAGATCTGGCTGGAATCAGATTCACCTCTATTGAAATAAATAACTAAAGTGCAGACCCAAAAAAAAAAGTGTCTGTGAGGTGGCCGCTGCTGAGGATGAGGCCAGCACTGCACCTCTGACTGAGAAGGTGAGTATAGCAGGCTCTCCTTTGTATAAGATTGAAGGTGAGTAGAGCGGCCCTTAGCATTAACTAAGGGCGTCCGGTGGACTTGGTTGCAGCGCCGGTTTTCTCTTCGATGGCCCCTATCCCATGCCTTCCATTTATCGACGTGCCTTCCATTTATCTATCGAAACCACCATTCCGAACAAGATCTATAAGGGGGAAGAGCGATTGTTCCTTACTGGCGAAATATCCATTACAAACCTCGATGTATAGACCATTTCCAAACCTGGCTACATCCACAGAACTGCGCTATCCTTAGATTATTCCTTCAACTTTTACACAGTTCGGGTCTGGGCACTAAGTTGTGGACGACCTCTAAGCCAGAATTGAAAGTCAGGGAATTCTGTCAATGTGCCATTTGGACGAGAAGAGTTATCTAAATGCTACTTTTACTTTATTGAAACTTTCCACTTAGATAGAGATTAAATGCTTAGAACCACAGACAACAATAAACTTATACCCCTGCATTACCTCTATCCTTCAGACATCAAACGCACTGCTCGGTCTCTTTCATCACGGTCGCTTTCATCAGCACTTTGTTCTTCTTGTATAAAGTCCTCTGGTTCTGAATCCTCTACGCCTTCTACATCTCTGTGCCTTCTATTCTCCAGCTCTTAAATTCTCCTTCTCAGTTCTTCCTACCAATAACGAGGTCCAGATAGATAGGTCCAGATGGAAGATCCCCAGTAAAGACCCGGATGGGAGAACATCCTACTCAGATCTTACGACTTGACTCCATTTTAGTTGCTACAACGCTCTGCCTGCGATGGAAAGGAGTGTCCCTCCTGATTTACCGGCGTTGGAAAAGAGCGTCCCTTCTTACAAAAACACTGAATCCCCTCTGTGCAAACAATTCAACGATTGTATCAAATTGAGTGACACCACATGCGTATATGGTGCAGGCGGTGGGTAATGATTGATGCGGAGGTAAACTCATCGCGAATTTCTTTAATAGATCTACTTCAAGCCTATAAATTTGTTGAAAAGACATAGATGTAATTAGTTATTATGTTCGTGGAGAATGAAGGATAATAAACCCACTGCAAAATCATAAAGAACGCAACTAAAGTGAATGGATGTAACTACACAAAATTGAATCGAAAACTGCAAAATCACCTCATGGTGTGTTAAACTCAAAATGATGGAATAGCCTACCCATTAGTAAAATAGATTCGATGGGTACAATTTTCATGAGTTTTTGAGCTGGTTAACTTAAAACCAGCACATTCTAAAAAACAGTGTCGTATCCAACCACGATGGGTAATATACAACTATGTAGGAATGGGAAGTAAAATAGATTCGATGGGTACAATTTTCATGAGTTTTTGAGCTGGTTAACTTAAAACCAGCGCATTCTAAAAAACAGTGTCGTATCCAACCACGATGGGTAATATACAACTATGTAGGAATGGGAAGTAGTGATCTTTGCTTTATGGAGTTCTTTGTTTTTATGGGAGATTGATCTTTTTTCTTTGTGTTATGATATGATGAGGTAGTGATACTTTATGCGTCCCAACACTAAGCATAATGGATGACTCAATATCAATTGACATGGTTATGAAGTGGATGACTCAATATCAATTGACATGGTTATGAAGTGCATACTAACTCTACATGTCGGGCGTACTAACTATATTTGTTAACATTGGGGTTGATTCGTATTTAGCCCAAACAAATTAAATATGACTTTTGGGTGTCATGATATATTTAAAAAATTTGGATATGTGTCACTTATGCATGAGTCCTTTGGTCAAAACAAAGGAAGCGAAAATAGTTTGTTCTCTAAACAAACATGAAACAAGTTAATTAATCAACATAAATTAGATTGAAAATTTAAACTAAAATCACCATAACAAAAGTTGCATGGCTAAAGCAACGCAATACCCGCCCAGGTTAGAAATGTGTTATTCTTTGAATGGAGGCCTGTTGATGTGGCCTGTAAAACCGGCTATCCATCGCAGACTCGGTCGCTTGGAATATATCTTAGCAAACGAAGGAAGACGTGAGATATTTAGGGAGGGGGTCGTGCCTTCTGTGGTGAAGCTCCACGCGGGAATGTAATTATGGTCTTCGACAGAATTCCCCGTAGCCGCTGAAAAGACAATGGCCATCTTCTCTTGCAGAACGCTCTATGGATTGACGTTCTGAGATATGAGTGGCTTCTGTGGTCTTGGAAATCCAGTTAACATTATGGTAACGTTGAGTTGGCTTTGCAAATTGTCGTAATCGATCCAGGATTGTATGTTGCTTTCGTTATTCAGGCCGAATCCATGGAAATCCTTCCCATTCCAATATCTAGCGGGCGCTTTTCACCGAAATGAGATTGTTGATATCCGCACCCACGTGATTGCCATCGGGGTCCTCCAATTCCACAATCCTGCTCATATTGAACTCCACTGCAAGCAAGTGATTATAAGGTCGCGCGTTGCTGGTAACGTTAACCAACAAGGGAGTTGTGTAGGGCGAGACTATGAAGGAAAATCCGCTCTAGTCGTTGTTAAGGTAGGGATTCACCATGCTGAAAATGAAGGTAGTGTTGAAGGAGGAAAGTGTCTCGTTGCTTTTCATCTACACAGGAGTTGAATACATTGCCTAGATGACCATGAAGTTCGTGTGATTTGTGAGGGCTAGCGTGGATTTGGAATGAATGAGTGATGTAGGTGCCTGCAACATCAAGTTGGTTCCATCGAATCCGTTAAAAGACAAAAGTCGTAGGAAAAACTGGTTTGGCAAGGGAGAAGAAGGCCATAATTAAAATGAAGAAGGGTGTTAGAGAAGCGGGAAGGACACAATTTCCTCTCCAGGAATCCATCTTTCTTTTTACTCTGGTCGTTCCACAGTTCCACTTATACCGAAGGTGTTATTTAAGTGACATTTTGATTTGTTGAACGCTAATCGCATAGCAAGACAATTCCTTAAAGATACGACCTTTGTGGTTTTGTATATGGGTGTACGGTGGGGATATTAGGTTGAATGGTTGGAGTAAACACCTTCTATGTCTTTTACCAATTCCTTGAATTGCATGAGATTTATAAATTACCATAACCTAATGTAGAGTTGTAAAGTGAGAAATACATTATTAAAAATTTATTAGATGTGTTACTTCAATGTAAAAGGATCACTCTAGCTTTAAATATATGCCTACTACTTAATATATCCACTCAACTAAATTAGTCCATAGTGTCTTGGTGAGGTTCTTAACATTGAATTTTGCATCTATGGTTATTCATTTTACAATATAACATAAAACATAAGCATAACATACATACAACTCTAGACTAGAGGAAAATTAGTGTGAAGTCCAAATGTTGATTTTCAAGCACAAAAAGCATTGAGAGCAAACACTAAAAAAAAACCAAAGCATAATTTTAAGGATGTCATCAATGAAGTTCTTTTTAACAAGTGAGAAAGCGCTATAGATTCCCATGCTAAAAAATAAGAGAAAAGAAAAATCGGTAGTAAACAAGGAACAAATTGCAACATCAAAGAAAATGCAAGAAAAGGTGGTGTCAATATTATCATCCAACCACCCACAATTTGAGATAGAAAATTTCCTTTTGATTAATAAAAAATACACTATATCAAGATTATATAAACTAAAAGTCCTGGAATCTTGCATCCTATGGTTATGCAATGGCAAGTGCATTTGGTTATGGAATTGGATTTGAAACTATGATTTCTTGTTTTTATTTGAAAATCAAATTCATAAAGGGTGTAGATTTGCAAACAGTCTTCTATCAAAAGGGTACAAATGTCACCCAAATTTGTTATCGACAACTATTGGCAAACATCCACAATGCTACACCAACCTTGGAACATTGGAGCCTCCTCTCATTTAGGAATAATGGATTAATGTGAACATATTTGAAACATCAATCCATATATTTGCAACAAACAATCTTGCAAAGAATCCTAACAAATACATGTTCCAAGCATTAGTTGTGCCTATTGCATGATTTGTTGCAGATTTCACCAATGGTTAAGATGCAAAGCAAGATGATGCTCATCAACCAGAAAAACAAATATTGTTATGTGTAGGGAAGCGAGTAATGCCATCCTCCAATTTATTGGTCTAATCATGATTACTAAATGGTTCACTCGGAGTGGTCATGCAAATTGTATAAACACCCAGATCTATCCCTCCTAAGTTACCAACCTATGTTGTCATGGAATTTGTTAATTACATTGGGCCTCCATGGGACCAATCTCAACCAAATCACATACCAATTCTACTCATAAGTAGAAGTAAAAAGAAAAAAATCCCCCTCAATATGGCTTGGGCATTGACTATCCATAAATCCCAAGGACTGACATTAATAAGGTCAACCATTGGCATTGGAAACAATGAACATCAAGTCTTGACCTTTTACAAGATTAAAATGAATGTGAATTGCAACATTGTTCTCCTTCAAACACTATGCAAAGATGAAAGACACTTCATATGTCTCACTTTGAAAGAAGGAAGATACACACTTCCATTCTTTGTCCATTTCACACTTAAAAATGCAACCCTCAATCATTGCACCCTCCCCCTCTCCCCCATCAAATGAAAATATTAATGTTGATTGCAAATATAAGTAGAGTCAAACTTATCACTGCATAACCCTTTATTGTTTTACTCACATATGTATACTTTCTTTTGTGACAAATTAAAATACATTTCATTTTACTGGCCATAGATTACATGGGTTTCTATTTATAACTTATTAGTATTGCAATAGTTTTCCTTTCAATTTTATTGACTACAATGCCTACCATAGATTCTTAAGACTTGCTTTCAACACATAAAATTTATTATTTATTATTTATATATGCACAACTTTCTTTCGTCTTACAACATATTGAATTTATCTTCGATGTTTCATTTCCCCACTTCGAAGGTGTACTATTTAATATGATTGTTGTTAATAAACATTGCCACTAAAAAAATCTTATTCTTATTATTCTTAATAATTAATAAAATAGATCAATGTATAACTTCTTCTTTACCTTTCCAATTATATTCAGAAAAGTATATTCGATTGATCTGTAAATTATCCCGAGTAATCTTTACCTTCAATACTACGTATTTGTGAATTTTCAACTACCACAGAAATAAAAACATATTGCAATTCACAGTACACAATTATATGTTTCTTGTGATAATACTTTTTTGGTTAAACCACACCATGTGTTACAAGTCAAACTTGCGACAGCTAACATTCACCTGAATTCATTTTAAACTCGCTTTTCAGAGTGGTAAGCTTTGTTTTATGAAATTTCTAAACAAAAATTACGTTCTCATCCATATCTTCTTCAATTATGCTACTACGTATGTCTTATATATATGTATATGGAGGTTATAATATTACTTCAATCTAAAATCTATAACTCTATATTTCGTCTCATTTATTTGCCAGACTAATAAGAGCCATATTTCGTCTCATTTATTTGCCAGACTAATAAGAGCCATTCTTTTTCTTTAAATATGTAACACTGAAATATACTTCTAGACAGGGAAGCACACCCTATGGGCAGTTGTCAATCTAACCTTTGGCACTATTAGTATCACCGCAAATACTTAGAACAAGGAAAATATATCATAGGCATTTCTAATTCAGCAAAAGCCTTTTTATGGTGTAGATTCTGAATTGTATATGAAATAGCCTACTTTAACGTAGTTACCAAGGATATGTGAATTATCATGGTTAATTTAAATTTCAATAAAATAATTATAAAAAATGCTATGTCATCAGTCCAAACATAAAAACCTTTAATGTTTCAACTTCTAAACCATAAACATTAGTCCATCAGACTAGGTTGGAAACAGAGAGGAATACTGATAGAGTGAATTATGACAGGACATACATAATAGGTGACAACCATTCACGTCGTTAAAGAAGAAACAACCATTTACGGGATATCCAATGCTCCCACATATGGAGCCGACCATTCTTAACAAATATGTACGTTCGGTCCATCCAACGGACCAACAGTGAAGTCAATGGTTGGCTTCCCTGTTGGTCCATTTGTCAATGGTTGACTTCGCTGTTGGTCCATTTGTCAATGGTTGACTTCGCTGTTGGTCCGTTGGATGGACGAAACGTACATGTTTTTTAAACTCAGGAACGTACTTGTTTTTTAAGCCAAGAAATATTCGGAAGGGTCGTGCTTTGGCGATTGAGAGGCCCGATTACTGATACGAAGTCTTACCCCAAATATCCCTCCACTTCCCACAAATCCTGCAGAAGGTCTCTAACCAAGAAATAAAGGTGTTGGACATAATGTAGTGGAAGTTATGTTATCACTAAAATACCATTAGTGATATGCTTGTAGCTGTTTACTAAAACCATATGTTTGCAAACAAGTCTCTGGCTGAAATTTTCAAAGGAAATTAGTCTTAGATGCATAAAAACACTCTAAAGCCATATCTCCCCAAACGTTCAATAGATATCCATGATGAAAATGTTAGCATCTGCAACTTAATATTTTCAAGTGTTTTCCACGCATTTATGTAATTATAAGGAAACAAACAGTAATTTTTTTTCAAAACGTTAAATAGGTTGCTGCATCATGAGAATTGTAGAGGAGCCTATAAACGTTGACTGAAGACCATGTGGCTATTCAATGTCAACCATAATGTAAATCTCTAATGTAGAAGTCACTAAATTAGCCCGCATTGAAGTATTAGCACTCATTCAACCTCCTTATAGGTTGGATGATCATTACTCATTTCCTCCTCAGGTTTAGTAGTGTGGCACTTTTGGCGTTTCATCTCATGAATTCGACTTCTTCTTGTACCATTGTATTCAACTATAATAAATTAGGAGGAGAATGGGAAGCAAGATAAAACATAGGAACTTTCAGAAAGGCAAGGGAGTGCTAGCCTTAGCCACACTTTAAACTTCAATTACAACTCAAATTAACACTTACAGGACTACAGATGGTGTTGCAACTAGCTGTTACAGCTAACAGAGTTTAAAAAACTCAAATCAACACCTATAGGACTATTGGAGCTGTCTATTACAGCGAACAGTCATCCACACCACAGTAACTTTCTGATAACCCTGCGTTCAACTAATATTCTGATGCGTTAATAAAACACATTAACACTAAATAAACTATGATTTCTCCAACTGCTACAACAAACTAACATCAAAAAATATATCTGAATTCTCAAACTTGAAAACAGAATAAAACACAAAAATTATACAGTAAAATTCAGAGTTTCAACTATGTGTATTTCTCAGTTTGTTTCTATATCTCATCCTGTACAAACATGATTACAAGCTTAGGTATTTATAGCGTTTTGGATAAGTCAGTCATTAACTGCTAATTGACCCTTCACATTACAAAAATATAATTCTCTGCAAATGCTCTCTTACAGTATTACAGTCTGACAGAGTGGAAAAGTGCGTTGCCTCCTCAAAATATTAGATGAATTTGCTGGCAAATTAAAATGGCTTTTCATGATTTATAAATTTGATGTCTGTCAGACAGTGTGACGGTGAGGCGATGTAACGGCTCGTCAAAATTTCGGCGATTCTGGGCGGTGATTCCTTTTCACACCTCCAGCAGTTAGCGATTTGGAACTGCAATGTTTCAGCGGCTAGGTGGTGGAGTAATTAACTGATTCCAACATTCTCCCATTTAATTACTACACTGAAAAAAAAATATGTAATACTAACTTTCTGTTACAGCTTACACACTCCAATGTTTTTCTTATGAAGCTCAAACAAATCTTTTCCTAGAGGTTTTGTAAATAGATCTTCAAACTAATTTTTTGATCTGTAAAATTCCATGTTGATTTCATTGTTGTTTATGAATTCTCGAATAAAATGATACCATGTATCAATATGCTTACTTCTTTTATGAAAGTCGTGATTTCTTGATAGTGCAATAGCTGATTTATTGTTATAGAAAGTTTGAGTTGGTTCATTTTGTTCATGTTGTATCTCAAAAAGAGTTCTTCTCATCCACACAGCTTGACATGTAACTGTTGTTGTTGCAACATACTCTACCTCAGCTGAGGATAGTGTCACTATGGGTTGCTTCTTTGATGCCCGTGCTACTGATCTCGGTCCAAAAATGAACACATATCCATATGTGCTCTTTTTATCATCGACAAAACCTACAAAATCACTATCAGTATGTCCAATCAACATAAAATTTGAATTTGATGTATACTGGATACCAAAATTTGTTGTTCTGGAAATATATCTTAGAATCCTCTTTCCAGCTTGTCAGTGAGTATTCTTTGGTGATTCCATAAATCTCGAAATCAAACTTGCTGCAAAAATTATATCATGTCATGTTGCAGTTACGTACATGAGACTACCTAATGACCTCTTATACAACATTGGATCAATTTTTGACCCATCGTCTTACTTACTCAGTTTTGTGCTAGTTGTGATTGGAGTTACGGTTGGCTTACAATTCATCATTCTGAATATTTTCAATACATCATTCGCATACTTAGTTTGGCTTATAAAAATACTATCTTCGGATTGAGTTACTTCAATACCAAGGAAATATTTCATCATTCCTAAATCAATCATCTCAAATTCCGTTTTCATGGCTTTCTTGAACTCATCTACTGAAAGATCTCTAGTGAATATCAAATCATTCGCATATAAGCAAACAATCAGTATTTTACCTTCTTGGTTTACCTTTGTATACAACGTTGGATCACTTGGACTTCTACTGAATCCTTCACTATTCAAGTATCCATCAATCCTGTTGTACCATACTATGGGTGTGTGCTTCAATCCATACAATTCTTTCTTTAATCTGCAGACCTTGTCTTCTTTTCCATCAATTCCATCTGCAGGAGGTTGTCTCACATAAACTTCTTCTTATAAATATCCATTTAAAAATGTAGGCATTTCATCCATTTGATGTACATACCATTTATTATGAGCAACAATAGCTAATACCATCCTTACTGTATCAAGTCTGGCCACTGGTGCAAAGATCTCATTATAATTAATACCAGATTGTTGACTAAACCCCTGAGCTACAAGTCTTGCTTTGTATTTTTCAACATTACCATCAACATTTAACTTAGTCTTATAAATCCATTTGACACCAATACAATTTTCATCATCAAGAAAATCTACAAGATCCCATGTATTATTTCTTTCTATGGCATCAATTTATTCATCTATTGCTTTTATACGAAACATCCCTTTTAACAACCAAAATCTACAAGATCACATGCTATAAATGCAAAAATTGAAGCTTGATCTACTTCTTCATTTTGATCATATAGTTCTCTTAAACTACTAGTCTTCTGCCCTCTGACTTTGTTTCTTAATGAAGCTAATGTAGGATTTTATTCATTACTTACCTTCAATCATGTTCCTTGTTGTCCACCAATATTTGATGATTCACCATGTTCATGAGTTATGGGCGTTATGGTTGGTGTTCTTACTATTGGTGTATGTGGAATTAATTGTCCTCCATGTGTTCCCTGTTCATCTTCTTTATCTTCTGAGTGAGGTGTAACAACGTCCTCTTCAATCATCTTATCAATGCTCCCATCCCATGCTTCTTCTTCTTTAAATAACACATCTTTGCTGATGAAATATTTCTTGGTGATGGGATTATAGAGTCTGTATGCTTTAGGTTCTTCACTATATCTAACAAAAATACATTTCTGACTTCTGTCCTCTAACTTTCTCATCATTTCTTCAGGTACATTTGCATAAGCTACACAAGAAAAAATTCTTAAATGAGATATGTTTCTACACTTACCACTCCATGCTTGTTGGGGAACTCGATATTTCACGCTCTTAGTTGGGATTTTGTTCAGAATGTATACTGAACTGAGTAGCAACATCTCCTCAATATTCATTTGGAAGATGCTTCTCCTTCATCATACCTCGATCCATGTTCATAATGGTTTGATTCTTTCTTTCTGCTACTATGTTTTGTTGTGGAGTGTAGCGAGCAGTAAATTGTCTTTTAATTCCATAATGTTGACAAAATTCCATAAATTCATTTGACATATACTCACATCCTTTATTTGATCTCAACACTTTATTAAATTTTCTACTCTCCTTTTCAGCCATAGATTTAAAACTTTTAAACACACCAAAAGCTTGAGATTTATGTTTCAACAAATACACCCAAGTTTTTCAACTGTAATCATTAATGTAAGTCATACAATAAACATTACCAGTCAAAGAAGGTGTTTGCATTGGTCCACACAAATTTGTGTGGAATAGCTCTAATGGTGCTTTTGCTCTATATGAGACTCCATAAATGAATTTCTCTCTATGATGCTTTCCCAATATGCATCTCTCACATCAACATGTTGGCTGCTCAATACTGGGAAATCCTTTTACCATCTGCTTCTTTTGTATCAAATCTAAACCACCAAAATGTAAATGGCCATACCTCAAATGCCATAATCATGATTGATCTAAACTCTTAGTTTTATAAGCATTCAAAGAGTTAGTCAAATCATTTCTCATAATCAGCGAAAACATTCTATTATTTGTCATCTCTGCTTAGGCTATCAACTGTTCTAGATATCTATCATAAATAGTGCATACCTTGTCTTAAAGAATGCTCTGTATTATTTCTCCAACAATTGTCCAACACTTAATAAATTACACATTAAACCAGGAACATAATAAACATCATGAATAGTGAATCTTCTTTCACCATTCTTTGCATATACAACAATCACACCTTTACCACTAACGTTTACCTTACTATCATTACCTAACTTCACTTCAGACTGAATGCTTGTATCTAGACTTGAAAAAAAATACCTTGTTTCTAGTCACGTGGTTGTTGCATGCACTTTCCAAGAACCATATATCTTTTGAAATTTCTTGGGCGAAATTACAAGTCAAAAACATAGGCTTCTCTTCATTTTCAGTCTCCTATGTAATGTGTGTTGACATTTTACTAGTATCTTCTTTCTTCTTCCAACACTTGTTACCAAAATGCCCAAATTTCTTACAGTAAAAACATTGAACTTTAGATCTGTCATACCTTTGATTTATTCACTACCCTGCTTTGTTGCTACTCCCCCTTACGCTAGGAGTACTCTGCTATAACTTTTTTTCATATTCTGAATCATTTATGTTGTCACTATGATCAACACTTCGACCTCCTCTTCCTCTGCTACTAGATCTTCCTCTTCCTCTGCTACTAGCTCTTCCTCTTCCTCTACCTCTAGTAACATGTAACTGAGATTTAAAAGAATTTTCTAATGGAGTATCATCATACCTATCCATTCTTGATTCATGAGAAATCAAAGAACCAGTTAGCTCATCAATGTGCATTTGAACGAGATCTTTAAAATCTTAAATTGGAACAAGCACTGCTTCAAACTTCTTTGCCAAACATCTCAACAATTTTTCAATCACACGCTGATCTGAGAGGTATTCACCATACTATCGTAGCTGATTTACAACATTCATAACTTGTGTCATAAAACTATCAACGGTCTTACTACCCTTCATCTTTAGATTTTCAAAATCTCTTCTCAAGTTCTACAACTTAACATTCTTCACCTTAGTCACACCTTAATAACATGTTTCAAGAGTGTCCCAAGCTTTCTTTGAAGACTCAACACTTGATATCTTCGAAAAAATGGATTCACTCAAGCCTTGTTGAATAAGAACAAGAACTTTATTATCCTTCTTCCTATTTTCTTTCAACAGAACACGCTCAACATTTGACCGATCTAATTCAGTAGCTTGATCAGTTGGTTTTAGATACCCAATCGTAACAAACTCCCAAAGATGTCGAGCACGCATGATAGTTCTCATTTTAATAAACCAAGTATCATAATTTCTTTCATTCAACACAGGAATTTGTGGTTGCACTAAACTGTTGTTAGTAACTATCTTAAATCAACTTACTCTTAAAAAAAAAAACTTAACCAAGATATTATACCACGGTGGGAAAGGTAGGGGACTTTCTCTCTCATCCTTAGCGACACTTTAAACTTTAATTACAACTCAAATTAACACTTACAACACTGTAACAGCTGGATGTTACAGCTGACATCACTCTACAAATGGTGTTTCAACTAGCTGTTTGTTGGAGCAGGATCCCGCAGCTACAGTAGAAGCTGCTAGTTTTGGCGGAAAGAGAGAAGTTTTGGCGGAAAAAGGACAGGGCGGAGCTACGACGCCGTAGCACGTTTCCAGCTGGAGAGCAGAGCCAGAAACTATGACTTTTTGGGATAGAAGAGTCAAGAAGGCAACG
>LPNX010115010.1:0-22260 GCA_001517045.1 Pseudotsuga menziesii
TCGCCCGCCGACACCAGATGTCGTCCTGCAACCAGTTCAACCCATAGCCACTACTAGTCGACCACCTCCCGGTGTCGCAACCCCGTCAAACCCCGCGAAATCACCTTCCGGTATCGCCACCCCGTCAACCCCCGTGAAACCATCCCCTATTCGTACCAAACCCACTGGGGGCAGAGGCCCACAACCTTACAGTGCTGTCCCACCTCCTAAGACAGTCCAAAACCCCCCTGTATTCCGTGCCCCTCCCAAATGTGCACTCTGTGATGAGTTGGGCCATGCGACTCACCTTTGTCCTCATTTACCAGCATTAAAGGAATACATGCAACCACTCGACGATGACCCCACCATCCCGGTGGTCCATCTAGAGTCAACCCATACGCCTCGCGACAAGTCCCTACGCACTAACCACTGAACTGGAAGTGTAGGATCTCCCTGGCACTGAACTGGAACTGAACTGGGTACTCAAGGAAGCATAGAATAGGATGGCTTCCGAATACAATCGCCAACGCATCCCGGACATCCACGGGAACATATAACTGGGTGTTCCGAAGTGACTCACCAATGTGCTAGAGTCGGGGGAAATCCGGGGTCTTTGACACAAAATGGAACGGACATATAAATCCTGCGCGATTCTCAACGATGCGAATAAGGTACTGAAGTCGAGCATGTGAGAAACAACCAGTCGGAGAGGCAATGATGACTCCTCTCAAAATGGTCCGTAGGCACTCACCACAGATGGTGATGGGTCCAAGGCGCAGGGCCTCTGGGTCTATCCTCTGGAATAGAGGGGCTGTCGTCGACAGAGGGAGATCTGCAACTACCAAGGCGATGATGTTTCCTTGACAGGAGCGCGAGGTGCAAAAGCTGAAAGGTGATAGTGCTGATGTCAGGAGTGAGCAACGGGGGGGAATAACTGGGCAAGTAGAGTAGGGGGACTCAAACTTCCTTTGTTCAGAGTATGATGGCGGGGCTGATCGGGCAGCATATGAAACTGACTGGGGATAAGAAATCATATTGGTATAGCATCTGAGGGTGAATGGGCTGAGGGACACTCAAACTGTGGTCAGAATGGTAGGAGACTGCAGAATACTCTGAACAAAGGAGACCTGATGGGGGTGCTTCCGAGGTGATCGATCAGAGCGCCAAAAGGCGCGAGGATAGTGCTTCATAGGTTAGGGACCTTGAAGGAGTGTGGATATGAAATGGCACTGTCCGGTGGATTTTACGAGCCCAGGACAGTTCATGCTCGTGGTTGCTTTCAATTTTACGGAGTCTGAAAGCAAATAAGAAGACTCTGATGAAATGAAATGGTACTGTCATGTGGATTTTGCGAGCCCATGACAGTTAATGCTCGTGGTTGCTTTCATATTTAAGGAGTCTGAAAGCAAATAAGAAGACTCTGTACTGAATGAAGTGGCACTGTCATGTGGATTTTGCGAGCCCATGACAGTTAATGCTCGTGGTTGCTTTCAATTTTAAGGAGTCTGAAAGCAAATAAGAAGACTCTGAAATGAACTGGCACTGTCATGTGGATTTTGCGAGCCCATGACAGTTAATGCTCGTGGTTGCTTTCAATTTTAAGGAGTCTGAAAGCAAATAAGAAGACTCTGAAATGAACTGGCACTGTCATGTGGATTTTGCGAGCCCATGACAGTTAATGCTCGTGGTTGCTTTCAATTTTAAGGAGTCTGAAAGCAAATAAGAAGACTCTGAAATGAACTGGCACTGTCATGTGGATTTTGCGAGCCCATGACAGTTAATGCTCGTGGTTGCTTTCAATTTTAAGGAGTCTGAAAGCAAATAAGAAGACTCTGAAATGAACTGGCACTGTCATGTGGATTTTGCGAGCCCATGACAGTTAATGCTCGTGGTTGCTTTCAATTTTAAGGAGTCTGAAAGCAAATAAGAAGACTCTGAAATGAACTGGCACTGTCATGTGGATTTTGCGAGCCCATGACAGTTAATGCTCGTGGTTGCTTTCAATTTTAAGGAGTCTGAAAGCAAATAAGAAGACTCTGAAATGAACTGGCACTGTCATGTGGATTTTGCGAGCCCATGACAGTTAATGCTCGTGGTTGCTTTCAATTTTAAGGAGTCTGAAAGCAAATAAGAAGACTCTGAAATGAACTGGCACTGTCATGTGGATTTTGCGAGCCCATGACAGTTAATGCTCGTGGTTGCTTTCAATTTTAACGAGTCTTGAAAGCAAATAAGAAGACTCTGAAATATTGGAAGGGTCATGCAAGGAGGAAGTGTTCAATTAGGGGACATTTATGATGATCAGAGCTGAGGGCAGGGGGGAACACTGATGGGTCTCCTTGGAGGGTGGATGGATGGTGGCAAAATAACGAGACCTTTGCAGTATGACAGGAGTGAATGGCTCATGTAAAAAGTGTGGGACGATCATACTGCGGCCGATGTGGCGCAGAAAAAGTAAATGACAGGAAGTAAAAGACAATAATGAAATGTGTAATGGTGTTTTTACTTTCCTGTTTAATTTTTGTTTAATCGAACTGCTACTAAGGATTCCAGATTCCTTAGTAGGTGCTCATCAGCACAAGCTAGGGTGAAAACCCTAGCTACACATAGCAAAGAAATTATCTAGTCTAGTGTTTGTCAAGTACATCAAGGACCCAATCATCTGACGATACATCATGGCATCAACTGTCTCTTATGAAGCATCACTCAATAACTTCAGGTTTGATGCCATAGGTGTAGCCATATCCTTGTAGTCCATCATCCTAGACCTCTTCAGGATCTCTACTGCATACTTCCCTTGTCTGAGGGAAATCCCATCTACACTCTACCACACCTCCATGTCTAGAAAGTAATGCATCATTCCCAAGTCCTTCATTTCAAACTCGGCAGCAAGATTTCTCTTCATATCAGCAATCAACCCATCTATACCTGTTGCAAATAGATCATCTACATAAAGTAGGAGCATCACTGGGTTGCCATCTTCAACCTTGTAGTAAAGGTTGGAATCTGCTTTACTCTTGGTAAAGCTCAAACTGAATAGAAAGCTGTCAATTCTGCCGTACCATGTCCTGGGTGCCTGTTTCAAACCATATAGGGATTTATTCAATCTACACACATGAGACTCCCTATCATGTGTCTCAAAACTGAGTGGTTGTTCCACATACACTTCCTCTTCTAATACACCATTCAAGAAAGTAGTCTTGACATCCATCTGGTGTATCTTCCATTTCATTACTGTAGCCAGAGCAAGTACTGATATGATGGAAGTGTATCTAGATACAGGTGCAAATGTTTCTTCATAATCTATTCCTTCTTTCTGTGAGAAACCATGAGCAACAAATCTTGGTTTATATTTCTCTATGCTACCATCTGCATCATGCTTGATCTTGTAGATCCATTTGGAAGTTACAATTGACTTCCCTTCTAGTCTTGGGGCAACATCCCAAACATCATTCTTCATGATCGATTGATATTCTTCGATCATATAATCCTTCCATTGTTTCTGTTTTGCTGCTTCTTCATAATTGGAAGGTTCTTTATTGATGAAATCACATAGTAATGCTACATACCCAGAGTAGGATCTGGTCCTCTTTCTTTCTCTATGATTCTCTTTTGGAGCTCTGTATCTTTTCACACCTTGGATAATTTCTCGTACCCAAGCAGGTTTCCTCTTATGAGGATTCTTCTCTGGAGGTGGATCTACAGGTCTTTGTGGTTCTTCAAATTCTTGATCTTCTTCTTGAGTTTCTTCATTCATGGTTGTATCATGAATTTTAGGTGCTTCTGCTTCTTCATATTCTTCAGCAGGTTTCTTTCTGTATTTTTTGTAAGCTGTGTCTTCATCAAATGTCACATCCCTGTTGATGTCAATCTTCTTGAATCCTAGGAAGTATATTCTATAAGCCTTCAAGCTTTCAGAGTATCCCACAAATATACCCTTCTTTCCTGAAGGATCTAGTTTTGTTCTCTTCTCTTTTGGAATGTGTATGTACACAAGACAGCCGAATATTCTGAGATGGCTAACTTCTGGCTTCTTGCTAGAGAAGAATTCTTCACGAGTCTTGTTCTTGAGTACTTTGTGTGAAGTACGGTTCTGTACATACACCGTTGTTCTGGCAGCTTCTACCCAAAGATGCATAGGAAGATCTTGACCATGAAGCATAGCTCTTGCAGCTTCCATTATAGTTATGTTCTTAAGTTCTACAATCCCATTCTGTTGTGGATTATAAGGAGTGGAAAACTCCCTCTTAATCCCTGAGTCTTTGCATAACTCTTTGAATTCATTTGATGTGAATTCTCCACCATTATCTGATCGAAAGGTCTTGATATTCTTGTCTGTGTGATTCTCGATCGAGGATTTGAATTCCTTGAACTTGCTGAATACTTCATCTTTGTTCTTCATGAAGTAAATCCATGTCTTCCTAGAAAAATCATCAATAAAATAAACATAGTATACATACCCTCTTAGAGAGCTTGATGACATAGGACCACATACATCGGAGTGGATGATTTCCAAGATTCCTTTTTCTTTGCTTTCACTACTTGGAAATGTCTTCTTTGTATTCTTTCCTTTCGCACATCCTTTGCAGACCCCATCATGTTTTGCTTGAATTTTTGGAATACCTTCAACATATTTGCTTGCAATTGGTAGTGCTCTGTAGTGCACATGTGCAAGCCTTCTGTGGCAAAGTTAATTTGGCTCTACTATGTCATGGACCAAGGCTTGTTCTGGATGTCCCTTCAATTTGTATAGACCTCCTTCTTGTTCCCCAATCACTACTGCATCATTAATAGTCTTTCCCTTTGGCCACATGATGAATTGGCCATTTATGAATGTAAACCTCATGCCTTTTGCATCTAATGCAGATATGGAGAGAAGGTTCTTCTTCAGTCACGGTACAAACAATACATCTTGCATCTTCATAGACTTTCCAAAGTCTAGTTTATAAGAAGATTCCCCACTACGTTTTAATGGATATTGGTATTCATATCCAAGCTTCACCTTGTGAGGTGATTCATGTTTTGAAAGTTTCACAAAGAATTCTTTGAATCCTGTCATATGCTTGGAAGCCCCACTGTCTATAAGTCAATCATTGCTTCCATGTGTGATGTTTCCCGTGAGAGCAGAAATCAAGACATATTCTTCATCACTTGAAGAGTCTTCACTTTCATATCTAGTTTTCTTCTTTGATGGTTCAGCATCCTCTGCAGCATGAGAATGATGTCTTCTCTTGTTTCCCTTTTTCTTATTTTTTCTTTTAGGACAATATTTTGCAAAGTGTCCTACTTCATCACAAGTATAACATCTGCTTCTAGAGAAATCTTCTCTAGAGTTAGTTTTAGAAAAATTCTTACCTCTGGAGTGATGAGAACTTCTTTTGGTTTTCTTGGAATGTACTGTGAGAGCTTGATCTTCACTTCCCATCTTTTCTTCTCTAGCTGCTATCCTAGCCTCTTCTTGAGAACATTCTTCCCATTGTCTGTTGAGCTTGAATAACTTCTTTCTGGCACATATCCCTTGAATAAAGGAGTCCCATGATCTAGGGATACCATTCAAGGTGGTCATTACAATCTCAACATTTTCCACTTCTTCATCTACTGCTTCGAGTTGTTCCTTGATTTGAGAAACTCTTGTGAAGTAAGACTGGATGGTTTCTGCATTCTGAGTCTTCATATTCTTCACTTGTTTTCTCAGAGTCACCTTCTGGTTTATGTTCTTCCCTTCAAACAATTTGGTTAGGGAATCAAACATGGCTTTAGGTGTCTTGAGTGAGGACACCTGTGGTATGAGGTGATCCTTGATAGAATCAGCAATGATTCTCTGTGCCATAACCATCTTCTTCTTGTGTAAGACCTTAGCTTCATCTCCCTTTGGAACTAGAACCTCCTCATTGATGTAGGAGTCCAACTCATTTTCTTCCAGGACCAGGGAGATCCTATACTTCCAAGCTCAGAAGTTATAAGCTCCCTCAAGCTTTTCATCAAGCTTGGTATGATGAGACACCTTAACTGAGAACCTCAAATGGAAATACAAAATATTTAGATCTTACCAGGTCAAGATGTCATATCTGGATTTGGAGCTGAAATCCTGTAGTGCTGGTTTAGGAGCAGATTAGGGTTTTTCTTTTCCGAAGTTCTATCCAACCAAATGCTTTGAATTTGATCCCTAACTTTGATTTTAGGGAGGATATCAATCCAGGATTGGGCTCACTGAAAAATTCCACTTCTCTGGAAAGCCCTAATTTCCGGCAGTAGTGTCAGGTCCAAAAATTAAAAACCTTAGAATTGGATTTTGCTTTGACAGAAAGATGCGCCCTAAGGAGGAGAGTTATTCAAACCTTCTTTTGCTAAAAATCTGTGGAGAGAGATCCATAAAGTAGGAAGACCTAGTTCCCGCAGCAGCACAGTGTCTTATTCTCAAGTTAGCTCTGATACCATGTTAGATTTTTAACATTAAGCTAGCATAACATTAGGATCTTTAACTAAGAGAAGAAAAAGCACAACAATCAAACACAAGAGACAATTAACACAATGTTTTTCCTTGGGGAAACCATAAATGGAGAAAGCCCTGAAACTTCCTTATAGATAGAATCAACACCAAAAGTAAAACCCCAAAATAGTAAGATGATCTCCTAACAACAATAAACTCTTTCTTCCTTGCCTCAGTGTCTTTCTCTTCCTTATCTATGCACTACAACTAAGTGTGGCTAAGTTGTGTACTAAATATAGAGGCTAGCTCTCTATTTATACTAATTTTTGACATGACTAAAACCCTACTAGGTCCAACCTCTCTAGGAGAGTCTAATAACCCTAGTGCCCCAGAACTACGGTGAATTTAACCCTTAGACAATAGGTGGGTTACCCACAAAGACTTGACATGACTTGTTTACATTATAGATCTTCGCAATCGAAACATCGGGGCATGACATGACTCAAGTACATTATAAATACATCTCAAAATAAACATCGGGTTACAATACATAAGAAATACAAGTGAATACATTCCAAAGTTACATATACATCAACAAAGCAATCTTCAAGCTCCTTATGTAACTAGATGTACTTATCTATGGGTGCCTTCTGAGCTCCTACAAAGCCTATTATGCACAAGTGGTTCTTTGATGGATATATACTTCTACTTCATTGGAGAAGTGTGTCTGGTCAATATAGTATGTCATGCCATAGTATATTCCCTCTTTCTGAGACAAACCATGAGCCTTTATTTATATAATTGTTCTTGTATATCCACATGAAAGACACTATGTAATTCCCTTCAGGTTGCAACACCATATCCTAGACATCCTTCCCCATGATCAACTGGTACTATTTGATCATAGCTTCTTCCATAGGTGGAAGGGTTTTCATCAATGATCACTCTACTATGCCACATAACTAGAGTGTATCTGATACCTCTTAATTTAGTTGGAAGTCTCGTCATAATTTTCTTCATCTTGAATTATCTCTCATGCCCAAGGTGGTATTCATCTCTCGAGGTGGATCTACAACTCTCTTATATTATTCTGAATCTCTTTCTTCTGTCACGATGTCTCTGACCCCAAGAGCTTCAGGTTCATATTCATGTATTTTTATTGGAGTGAATCTTGAATTGTCATCACTTCTTCCTTTGAATAATTCTCATCCTTTTCTTGTAGATGATTGTAGGCGATTTTATACGATCTTTCCTACAATTCAAATTCACTAGTTGCATCATTGCGTAATACATATTCATAGTGACAGATTCTTATGTATAAGGATATAATCATGCAACTATTTTATCCAATACAACATTCATCCATATCTCATATACACATGGAAACTTTCCAAATTCCTTCCATCTCTACCATGACATCATTGAGATTGTGCACTAATTCAATATGTCAGCAAAGAGGTTTCATTCTAGATAAGTAGCAATGGAGTGTTGTATAGAACCATGGACCACTTACCCATAACATGCATATTAGTAGTATATTGTCATTAATGCAAACATTATATCATGAATAATACATAACATATATAGGAAAGAAAATTCAAATAATTATCTTAGTTTTTTTGGTAGATTCCTTCTTGTGCTTTGTCGTCATCTCCCTTTGGATCTACAATTTATTCTTTTACATAGTTCTATAGGTCGTGCTTCTTTAGATATAAGAAGCACTCTATACTTCCATGCTCATAGGTTCTTGTATTCTTCAATATTATTCTCAAGGTTTTTACTTTTTTTCATCATGATAAAAATGAGAAGGTCTCAAATGTAAATAGAGAGGATAGAAATTACCAATGAGATTGCCTGAACTTGATGCTAGATTGAAATATTTTCTGGAAGACTGCTTCTGGTGGACATAGGGTTTGACAGTGAAAACCTAATTTCTAAAATTAGGTATATGTCAGATATGATTGGATAGAAATATGCACCTCCTCAGGGAGAGCTGAGGAGCATACTCATTTTCCCAAAAATGCAAACAAAACTACAAAATATTTGATGCCCTAGTTTATTTCAATTTCTTCTACAAAATTGCTTGATCTTGTTTCTGTTGCATATATAAAATTCAAGGTCATCTATGTCTAAAAATTCATACTGGGGTATCCTAGTCTGTATTTTTTTCAACCCCATAGGTTATAGAAGAATTTGTTTCACCAATTGGGAATTATGCAAAATTTTCCAAGGTGACTTATTTCAGGACTTTTTAGTATAGAGAACTTGTACAGACTTCCACATGTCACCTTCTCGATCTAAAACATTTACCACATAAAATAAATTTCGTTCCTTATCTAAAAAATATTTCTAAATTTCATTTGGACCTTCCTATCTCTAGATATATCAATTCTCCCTATGTCACCTGTTTAAGGTTGAATCGTGGGAGAGGTTGGAACTCTGAGTTGGAGGAATCATATCTTCTATATTATAGCGAATATGAGGCTGAAAATTTTATGCATGGTACATAAATATTTCATCTTCATCCTATAAAAACTTCAAATCCTAATCCATATCCAATATTTCTTATAGATAAAGTACCAACATGACTTTTTTGTCTTTTAGGGTTTTCAAGCATGAAACCCTAATCTTCAGTAGTTGTAGTTGTAGTAGTGGTTCAGCTACACAAAGAATTAATTCAGGGTAGAAATGATACCATTTTGAATTTTTAATGGTTATACCATATCTAATAACATTTAGTATGATAACAACATAACCATAATAAAAATTATCACTGAAATATAGATAATCCAAGCCACACAAACTAACAGAAAGATTTATCCTCGGAAACCCTCATGTGGAAGAAAACCAAGACAAAATTCCTCGATATAATATTTATCAAAATTACAATATGGGACCCCAGACAGGTGCTCCTTCTCCCAATATATATATATATATATATATATATATATATATATATATATATATCTCCTATGCACTATACAGAAGTGAGTGTGTGTTCAAATTAGGAACACATATCCTCTATTTATACTCTTTTTGTCACTTGACTGGGTTGAATTCACCTAGGAATACTCAAAACAATATTATATTAAATTTATTACGGTACTATTGACCCTACTTACAGTGGAGTCTTTACCTCATGACTCTATGATGAACAAATACAATAGTAACATCTCGACGGAGGAATAATACAACCTATCATAACACTATTAACATATAGTAAAAAGTCTTCATGCTAACTTCTTGGATGCTGACTTGATTGACGTGGAACTTGAGGAGGCCTTTATTGAGGAGGTCCTTAAGGTGGATGAAATATCTATTGAGGAGGACTATGAGGTGTCTTAGGTGATTGGGAAGATGATGTTCAAAATAAAAATTGAGGAACTAGAACTCTAGCCTATTTTCTAAGCTACAAAATCCTCATGGCACTTTTTCATTCCTTCCCTATACTATATTTATAACACCTCATCTCTCGGTCAGCCATGTTGAGCATTGTGTAATGATCATGTGAAATCCTAGGAAACTTAGCAAAGAATAATTGCAATCGAATCAAAAATTCAAAATTAACATGCAATTTATCAAATAAAACTCGATCTCCAATTTCTCTTTGAACATCAGCTAGAGAAGTTTGAAAGTTTCTCGCTTTTATCAGCATCAAAGTGTACTGATATCAAGGGTGTAAGTATACATTTCCATCCCATGGGGGTGAATTTTCTTAATGAGTAATATGATCAAATAGAGACTTGAATGATCCAACATCATGATATAACTGTGATGCGATATCCAAAACATTTCAAGCCCAATTTTTCTTAGTAATCACTTCATCGGCTTCAATAACAAGGTATATCATCTCTCTTATTACTAAATATTGGAGCTCTTGATATGAATTTTCATTTAAAATTTGATTTACAATTGTGGATAAGTTAGGATTTGTATCGAACTGAGTCAATATGTCCCCAACATCCTTGGACGCAGTAAAAACTAACTCCATATAATCTTGCGATATTGCAAAATGATTCCAATGTGATGACATTTGTATTGCAATTTAGTCCCATATAGTTGACGCATGGCCGACAATGGTGAGTTACCACTCAGCTTCTTAGATAATGATTGGATATCCTTCTACAATTATCCTTTTCTTGATTCATGTCTGAGAGGGTTGATCTCTTCTTTTTCAATTCTTCATTCAAAATTTTAACTTCATCATGTTTCTATCATAATTCAATTTGAACTCTATTCAATTCTGCTTCTTTAATGCTCATATCGACTAACGTCTTAGCCAATTTATCAGTGGGGTCTATTGCAGAAAAGGCCTTCAAAATAGTAGCTTTAGCCATAGAAAGTGCATTGTTTTTATTCTATAGTTGTTTTAGTTCACTCTTGACACCCACAATTCTTTCCTTATTGCTTTAGTTCTAAACATTTATCTTATCTAATTTAGATTGAATTGTCACCAATTCAGCCATTGTAGGGTGTTCACTTACTGGTATATTTAACTTCTTTTCAAAGAAGATATATCCTTATCTTCACTAGTGAAAAATGAGATATTAGTGACTAGGAGACCAAAAAATTTGGTCACCACAGTTTTTTTCAAGGGATAAATGATCAAAATTGATAAATTTAAATGAGCTAACTAAAAAATACCAAGATAAATGACCACTTTTGGTCATGGGATTAAAACCAACTAAAACCAATGAATATAGATTACCAAATTTGGTCATGGGATATCTAGACTAAAAATGACCACATAACAATTGGTCATTTATTTGGTCATTCTTAGTTGTCACTCCCGCAATGAAAAAAATTACAAATTTGACAATGAGTTTGTACATTTTACTAAATTCTCCACAAAGTGACCAAGCTCATCAACCGATGTATGAATGTTGTATTTTCCTAATCCAATGTTGTATATTTTGTACCCCTTGCATGTCTCAATTTTCTGGCAAGCCCTTTCTTCAGTCCATCTCCAATAGATTCTAGCATAGGTAAACATGTGTTCTTGAACCCTTCTTTTATCATGACCACAAGATTTTCCAAAGCGGTTTCCTCCTTCAAAATATCTCTCGTACAAACGGACAATCAAATTCCGTAATGTAACCCATGGAATGGATGAGAGTGACATTGTGGCTTGATTGAATTCTAGTAACCATGGACTCATAAAAAGACTTGTGTTTCCCTAGAACCACTACTACATGTGGCTCACAAGTCTCATAATAGTTTTCCACGAATAAGTGAAAATAGAATTTTTCATGCAAAAATTGTTTCAAATTTTGGAAAAAAATGAAAATGTCCCCGATGATCATCGTTATAGTGACGCATAGTCCATTATGTCACTATAGTGACAGACGTTCATTTGTATCCCCTTGTTTTATTATCTTATAACCTCAACTATTTTATTTAGCAAGCCTCTAACGTAGTCATATTTAATGTTTATTAAACTTAAAATACTTCTTTCATTTAATTAAATTCATTAATAATCTATAATATCAAACTAAAATAATATCTTATATTAAATTAAAATATTTTTTCAATATTCATTTTCCTAAAATTTCAACCTATCTCCATTTATTTATTAAATCTTTGTTTCCACCTAATTGCTCATATCCATAATAATATTGTTATATAATTTTTCATTTCCTTACTAATATTCCATAAAGATGAAAATAAAACTACTTTATAATCCCTTCTAACTCAAACATGGTCAAAATTCAACTTCACTCAGTCCTTTATAATTCCTCTTCTTACCTTTCTTAAATTGTCTTTTGCAACCTTGTCAAATTCCAACTTCACTTAGCCCTTTTTAGGTAGCTTGTGGTACTCCTCTCAAGGATTTGTCATTGTCCTTCATGATGATGTTGAAGAATTTGTGTTACTTAGACTTATTTTATCTTATACAACAATAAAATGATATCATTATCATTGGGATTTTCATTAAATATTTGGACTTATCACTTATATCTACAATGAGTGATCATTCTGGGCCTATAATGACATTCATCATACATATTCTCACTTGAGTATATTATATCACATCCAAGTGTAAATTATTAGGCATCAAAGTCAACAAACAAGGGTCCATAAGAATACACCTCAAAGACTTTATAATGCATTATTTGACATCTATGTTTCATTTAAATTAATAATAAGTTCGGGTCCAAAATTATTCTCACATACCTTGGAATTTTTGTGTACTTCAGAGTGTAATTCAGTAACAAGATCTGGTCATGCAGACTGTAGAGAGGTTCAGAAGTTAAATGAATTTCATCTACTTTTCCTTTACCTCATGAGCTGATTCATGTTTTGGGTTCTAAGAAATTTCTTTTGGTCCTTTTGGAATCTTCCAAGGTGGGAATCGACGCAATATTGGGAATATTTGGGTTGGGAGTGACACTCCATAAAGGCTGAGAGCAACAAGTTCTTCTTGGAGGATGTGAAGTACTCAATTTGCAGCAGGAAAAAGCTTGTAAAATGTGCATAGATGGGCTGAACTGCTTCTTTGGAGCTTATTCCAAGGTGGGTATTAATTATTTTCTTCTAAATCAGAATTTTTTTTGAAAATTTGGGTTTTTTTGTTAAAAGGGTATCTTGAGATTCACCATCTGTAAGATGGGTATTGAAAATTCTTGTTTTTCTGATGCCCAGGTATTGAAAAATTATGTCTTTGTAATATGGTTGGTATCTGAGAAATATTCTCTTTTAGATGACTGGTTATTGATTAATTTTGTTTCTGTAAGATGGGTATTTGAGAACATGAAATTTTGTAAGGAGGGCTTAAAGAATTTGTCTTGCTTAATATTTGAAATCATTGCTTTTTCAAGATACTGGAAAATCCTTCCAAAGTGGTATGGGGTGTAATATGGGAATCGTTGGGAATTGTATTACCTGAGCTATAAAGGGTTGATCCCAGAACATTTTACCCGAGCTAAGAGAGTTGAATCCTGAAAGGTCACTATTGTCTTGCTTGTCAAATCCTCGAACTTTGGATTGAAAATTGGGTCTTGTAGCTGGAAATGATTTTCCTTTTTGTGTCGGGTATAGAAAAATCAGTTGTAGAAATTAAATAGCAGACTGTATTATTTTGTGGTATTTTCAATAAATAATACACACCATGTAAAAATTTAGTTGCTGTCACAATCAATAGTCTGTCTGTTGCAGGATTTCCAAGCCGTGGGTAGAATGCAGATTTCAAATAGGCATGAGTTAAGTTTGAGCCCTAAATTTTTTGTATTATTGAAATGATTCCCTTGATCTCTTTTGTTTCACTACATAATAAACCAGTCTGGACATTATTGTATATTTCAGAGATGAATGTTTCTATTCTTTATGTTATTGACGGATCTGATACTCATCCCATGGATTCTTGGAAAAGTTCATCTATCTATTTGAAAAGGTCATCTGTGTTAGTTCTAATCGTATGAAGGTTGTTAAAGCAGAAGGCCTTGTTTTTATAGATGGTAGACAATTTATTTCAAGATCTAATTTACAAACATGCTACCTTCTAAAGAAAAGTTGCAGCTAAGAGGTATTTGTTTTGTCAAATTCATCTAGGACCAATGCACCTAGTCCCATGCACATTAGAGACACCATTAGCATGGGCCACCTTTTAACAAAACCTCTGCATTATCAAAGAACAAGTGTTGCCACATTAACTTGACCCACACATCAAAAGAATTTGGTCAAACATATTATCATGGAAAGAAAGAACCCTGGGTTTTGAACTTATATTATTGTCTCTGCAAGTGCCATAACTTGATCACAGCCCAACATATATTCAATTTCAAATCCTTTCTCTTCTTATACAATCCTAAAATCTACATTTTGATTCTTAACTTTAAATTGACAAGGACACACACCTTTCAAGGGTAAAAAAGAAAATGTTTGCATGGAAATGCTAGTTAATCAAAACATTTGGCCTGCATATTAATTATCTGCCCACCTCTAAAACTTTAGGACACTGACAATATTTTCAATTCAATACAAGATTTGAACTCTTTAACTGTGAAAAAATGGTGGCCCAGTTTACTCTTAAATTCATTGGAGACCCTCATCAATTTTTTCAACTTAATTTTTTGTAGTCGTTTATTTTTATTTTTTGCTTGTTTGTATGTTAAAAAAATATTTGTTTCTGTGCAGATGTTGACTAGAGGGAATTCTTATTGCAATTTTGGGAAAGGCAGAAGCCACGTAAGTTCCAATAAAATTGTCCATGGATTCAATCTAGTGAAAGGAAAATCTAGTCATCCTATGGAGGACCATCATGTTGCAGAGTTTACTCAGATCAAAGGCCATGAGTTGGGTTTATATGTTATTTTTTACGGTCATTTAGGCGATAGTGTGGCTTTGTACTTGCAAAAGAATTTGTTTGAAATTTTTTTGAGTGAGGTGAGTGACCAAATTGCTCAATAAAGGGAATTGTGGTAGATTCCATGGAAAGTTATTCATAGTTTGTAAATTGGATTTGATTTTCTTTGCATTACAGTAGCATGTTCCCTTGAGTAGTTTTAACTTGTTTTAATCCATAGTGGAATTACAATTTTGTATCCCTAGTTTGAAGTTTGAATAATTCATTGCTTTACAGGGTTTTCCTGTTATTCTCTAACTGGATATCATTTATTGCTGGAGGAATCACCACTGATTATGATGAATTAATTTTGGATTATATATTATTTAAGCATGAGTAGGGTTGTTGCGATGTACCTGGTACCATAACTGGATAACTTTAATATTTATTTTCAGGATTAACTAGAGCAAGGTTTTCTATTTCTCAATGCTTTCCGATTACATTATGTTATTCTAGAAAGAATTCTGGGTTCATCCATCTAGGGCCATAATGAAAGCCTATGATAAGATAGACAAGTCCATTCTTATACATACTCCTGCTGTTATAGCTATCCTAATAGGTAGCCGAAAAATAATGGTTGCAAATGTTGGTGACTTTAGAGTAGTTTTAAGAAAAAATGGAAAGGCTATTAAGCTTTCAGTTGACCAAAAGCCTACTAAAGCATGTGGAAGCATCGAGAATAGGGGGGGGAGGGTTCTCAAACATTCCAGCTGGTTTTGACTTGTTTGCATATTAATGAAAGTAATATTTTTCTTGAGGGGAGATTTCGAGGTCTAGAAAAGTAGAATAAATACATTAAATATCATATTGACATTGAATTTCCAATTTCTCTGAAGAATGCAAGAAAATTATCATGGCTATCTTCACTAACATGGAGATTTTTGTAGAAGAAATTCTGGATAAAAACTATGTATTGGTTTTGATGGGGATGTTTGAAAATTTTCAATATGAATTTTCATTTGTTACGTGAACTTTGTTTGAAGTGTATGATTGGTATCTATGGAAGGAATCAAATATTGCTACTTAAGTTGCAAACTCAGGAAATGTAATTTTTTAATTGCGAGAGATATGCCGAGAGTAAATGGGCAGCTTGTAGTTTCTTGAGATTTCGGAGATAGAGGTATCAAAACACATCTACGGTCAGATCCTGATGTAAAATAATGGGACGTGGATTTAGAAACACAAATAATAATTTTCGCCAGTGATGGTTTATGGGACATTGGTATTCTACAACAGTTTTTGGTACTATATCAAGAGCTTCAAATATTAGTTCTACTCTCACCTTATTTTTATGGTACCCAGGTGATGGATAATCAGGAAGCTCTCAATTTTGTTAGTAAAAACAAGGATCCACAAATAGCAGCAAAGAAGTTCATAGTAGAAGCTTTGAAACAAGAGATCAAGGATGATATATCTTGTATTGTAGTTCAGTTTAAATGATTACTTTCCTAGCTTTCTAAGGGATACACGCATTTTTATGAGATTCAGTTCCACATGATGATTTGGATTGCAGTATAATACTATAAATTGAAAATGCTTGTCAGGGACTCAGGAGTCCTGAGTGATCTAGTGGATTCAATTTATGCCACTCTTTTATACTTGAGGCTACCATTGGTCTTGGTCTAGAAAAAATGAGGCATAAAAATCCTGAAAACGCATAATATTTCAATGTAGAAAAAATTTATGTATGGTTATGGTCTTTTCTGTATTGTAACAATGCTCTCGAAACCTCCACACATATTGGTATTTTCTGGATTGTAACAATATGTACTTGTAACTTCCCTACAGGTGGAAATTGCATATTTCCTTTTGTGTATAGTACACCTAGAACATGGATATTTGCGATAATTTAGATGTTGAGAGAAGCTCAAACATATTTTTGAAGTTTAATTAAAGTCATGCCCTTGAAATCATACATCCATGTAAGAGGTTTCTATATTAATATGCTAAATATGCTTTCAGGAATGAGCAAAAACTAGGAAACAACATAATAATGACCAATAAGTTCGACAAAGAACAATAGACATTATTAGGTTAGGCTTGTTGATAGAACTTTTTAATAGTGCAGAATAAGGGAGATTGTAGTGCTTATTGGACAAACAAAAAGATTCAAAACAATCTATGGCTCATAGAACTTGGAAAATAGCTAGGAATAGGGATGGCAACAATAAAGGGAGCTATGACAATCTCCATGAAGCACGAAGCTAAGACATAGTAAATCCTTTTAAATCTTGTAAATAGAAAAGGGAGGAGAGAGAACATAGAAAATACAAAGAACAGTCAATTGATAATTCTCATTTTTACCTAGTCGTAGTACACCATATTATGCATGTGCATAGAGCATACATGAAGATCATAATGGAAAGAGAGACAAGTTGCGATATATTAGTCAACCTATAGTCTATTCATGCACAATTATTTAAATGCTATTGACCTAATGATCCCTCTATCATAAATAATTCCTTGGTTTTGATATTTTTTTTCAATTTTATGTTAAACATTAGTATAGATCCATCTTAACTTCGGATCTACCAAGCATCAAGAGGGTTCAAAACTCTTGAAATGCAAACTTTTCCTCAAAATTTTCATTCTAAAAACTATTTGCACCTCAATGGGTTTGATCCAAGGTTCAAATTTGAAGGCTTCAGGGATCGCCAAAATCCCATTTGGTCGTTATAGAAGGCCATTAAAATTTTTAACATGCAAAAAAAAAAAATTTATTATCATCCCGTCAATAACCAAACTAAGAAAATAAGTATAAATTTGCAATAGAAGGGTTGTTTCCAAATTTTTCCCGTCCGAATTGGAAATTGGAATGAACCACGGTGGTCAATGGGCCACTACCAACTGGGCTTCCCAGGCGCTACTGGTGGCCACCCCGGTGCCACACTTCCCAATGCCCAGTGCCAACTTGCAAAGAAACATTGGAAAAATTTGGAATTTATGTTCGCAAATCACAGTGAATCACAAATAAGGTTTTAAATTTACCAATTCAATAGATTTTGTTAAATTTGGGTTCCATGTGGCATGTTTTGGTTCACAGAGTCACGTGATCTTACGAGACACCGCAGTAATATACGATTATAAACTGAATCCTATTAAATTTAATACTTATTAATGGATCAGGAATCTTTGTGTTAAATAATGGAGGGTCTCAGCTAGTTGCTTCTTCAACCTTGTGCTCCACAGATCAACTGACCTGAGCATCCATTGACGACAAAACAAGCTACACTGCAAGAAAAACAGGTATGGATTTGGGATCTACTTATTGCTGCAATGTAGTAAAAAAAATATGAGTTGCATATGCAGGTGTCAAATAAGTGAGTTGGTATTCAGCGGGACATGTATGAAATCATTGTTCAGGCCATGCTGAATTAATATATTACTAGATAGAGCCTATTATGGAAATTTAATGCAGGACTGAGCATGTGTGTTTTATTATAGAAAGAGCATTACTTGTACTAGGTCCAAAGAAATTCCATGACAGTAGATTTATTTACAAATATTTTGTTGGTATGAACTTTTTTTTGAGTTTATGATAATGTCTTTTGACTTTAGAAACATTGAGTAGTATTTAGTGTAGTTGGTGGGGAAGGGTACTTGCATAAGTTTTTTCCAAGAGCAATGGGGTCCCTTGAAGGTAATGGTTATGAGTTCTATGAAATTAGGCATGATAATTGTAAAATTAACATCAATGATTCCAGCAGCTCTGAGTTCCCTAAAGGTGGTGGGGATAGGGAATTTCATCATAGGCATGTTCTAGGGTCACTTTCCAAGCCAACCCCTGCAAAAAGGGATGATTCCCAAAAATGGCTGGTCAATATTTCTTCAAAAGGAGGAGATCATGGTTATGTTAAGAATAAGTCCAAGTCTTCCAATGCACAGAGAAAAATAAGCTTTCTTCTTCATCAGTGTAAGGCTTCTGCACCTAATGCTTCAGAAGCCTTATCTATTCTTTCATGTACTCCTACAACGATGGATGAAGAAGAAGTAGGATTGAATCAAGATTAGAGAGACACCAAAAATATTGATTATGGTAAGGCTATGGTGCCAATCGATAATCTCATCGTAGACCCATCCAATGAACACCTATCCTACACCCTGCCAACTTCAAATGTGAGATCAGTTTTCATGAGGCATATGGGGATAGAAATGACCCCTATTGCAAGCCAAGAGCCTTCAAGAATAGGAACCCCTCTCAAAGACACAACACCTTCAACTAGGATCCCTGTTAGTTCACAACCATATACTCCAGCAAGATGTGTAGCACGAGCGGAGGCAGTAAAAAATTATTAACTGGGTCTGAATGACCTTCATGAATTATCAAAAAAGGAAGTGCATGATAGCACTAGAAGGGAAATTATGGCTCTAGGTGCACAATTGGGAAATTCAAATATCATGGCATGGGATATTAAATAAGAAGAAGAGAAAGATTCTTCTAAATCACTTAAGACTAATGATATGGAACATGCTAAACTAAATGTCCTAGAGGCTCAGGATGCAGCATGGGAGGAGGCAGAGCAAGACAAATACATGGCCAGGTCATTCTCTTGTAAGCATGTGGTTTTAGCTTATCTTTCTCTTTGTATCTTCAGCTCCCTTTTATAATGCACATTGTCTAAGTTTAGTATATGTATACTGGTGACTTGTATAATACCTTCACCAAGATAGAGATTGCTTCTTGTGATAATATCCTTGATGATTTGTGACATATATATTTTGGTTTAAACTATTGTAAATTTCTCCTTCTATAGGTATAGATGTGAAGAAATTAAAATAAAAGTTTGGGAAAGTAATAAAAAAATAAAATCAAAAGCTGAAATGAAGAGAATAGAGGTATAACTCTCCCTTCCTCCTAAATTTCATGTATCGGCTTATGAAAACCTCAGTTCTTTCATAGTTATAATCAAACTTTGTGAATGTTGGAATATTTCATCCAATATGTAAGAGTGGTCTTAGTACTAAAGCTAGACAAGCTCAATCGATGGATTCCTTTTCAACATGATGGTAGGGTAAGATAATACTACCAATAAATTACTATAATCTAAAATATTATCAATAACATGACTAGCTGATTTTCCTTACTTATAGTCCTACTATGAAGCCTCCGCATTGAAGGCTTTGTCATAGTAGAAATTATTGTCAGTCTCGTCACTTGTGTACATACCTGTACTTGAGCATAATTTCATCCAATAATAATGTTATATAGGGTGCATTACCTACTTGATCCCACTATGTCATACATATTCTTCAGAGTAAATTCATAGATGGATTATTTTGTAACGTAATGATAGGGTAAGAGAATACTATCAACAAATAGCCATGATCCCAAAACTTATCAATAACTTGAATTGTTTTATTTTTCTCACTTCTAATCCATATTTTGAAGCTGTACATATTGAAGCCTGTGTCACAATAAATAGAGACAATGGTAGGAATACTAGACACACCAAAACTTATGCTCTTTTTATCCACTGGTTCTACCATATATACATACAACGTAAGAAAAATAGGACAAGTATACTTATTTCCCTTTGGGTGCATGAGGCAAATATTGACCTAGACACTTGGAGATCTATTCTCATACTCTATGGATAGATACTCATAATTCTTAATAAACTTTGGCATGTGGATAAACTTTTTACTTGTTGAACGCTATTGATACTTTTTTTGACATCTAGTGATATCATTTATTTCCTCGTTCAATGTGCATTCACTCTTTGTTAGCTTACTTTGGGTATTTTTATGTTCAATTCATGGCTGATTTCCATCAAATTAGATTATATTTGTTTTGCATAAAACCAAGGTTTCATTTGAAGGTTTTGTAATTTTAACTTTCAGTTTTCTCTTTATTTGGCATAATCGATTAGTCTTAGAATCTTGGAATAGAGATAATATTATGATGATGAGAGTAATTTAAAGTCACATCCTATCAAGATGAACCAATACACTAGGCTTATGGCCTGTCAGTGTCATCAACATTAAGGCCAAAATAATTTTTTACTCTTTGCCATTATCCTATAAATGCTGGATTCAAAGCTTCATGTTCTCTACTTCCTATTCATGAAAAGGGATGAATGAATGGCTCTGTTTTTATTGGTTTCAAGCTTGGTTAGATGGATTTACATCACCTTCCACTGGATGGATGCTCAACCAAGGAATGGTCTTATATCCTTGCAATGCTTCCCAAATAAACAAAACTGTTTACACCTATTCAAAACCAGTGGCCCAAGATTGTTTTTCAACTGAGTTCCAACTCTTTTTATTGCATTATAATAGTTATAACTCTTCCCATTCAGAAAAAAATAGCTAATAAGATGCATGGAACTCTCCAATTCAGAAATAGGATGACAATTAAACATTACGCAAGCATTATATATGGTTGGAGATAATTGTAAAGACTTGATCACTCAAGTAGTTATGTATATAATGCTAGTTGTAGGTATATAATTCCATGCAAAGCTTGAGACGAATTTTTGGAAGGAGTCACTTCCATTAGAAGCTATATAATGAACGTGCAAACTTAGCTAATAACTATTCCCCTATGCCATATGATGGTTGTGGCTAACTAGTTAAGGACACAGAATTTAAACAAAGTACCAAGTAAACCAATCTTTCGTTAGTATTAGACTATGAATTATATATATATATATATAATGGGGATTTGATGTATGTAAAGGATATCACACCAAGGCTTGAATATGTTTGGTTACATAGCATGCTATTGCACAGTGCACAAGCTAATACATTAACCAATCAAATAGAACAATAAAAATTGGCTTGTAGATGCCAGCCAACAAAGAAAAAATGTTGTAGCTGATCCATTAATTAAATCATCGATCAACCATACTGATCTCAGTCACAAATCATTTAAACACATTTGACACCAGATTACTCTGGAAACCCAAATGGAAAAGAAACAATGGTAGGTTCTAATTATGCTCAGGAATTGTTAAAAGGATGAGCTATACACTTTCAACAAAATTTCATGTATTCTTACTCACTAGGAACAATTTATAGATTGCTCAGTTCATAGATGATATTTGTTCCATGTGGACAGGTTAGGAATCCTCTTCGTCCTCCAATATTTGAATAGATTTCTTCACTCCTAGTCCTCATTCCTCTACTACTGCCCATCTTCTTCCCCAATATTATTTTTGTCCATATCCCTTGGTTGTATTTTCATCAAGCAAGCATTTTTTATGATAATGTTACCTTGGAATTCCAACCATTATTGGGACGCCCACCATAGTGATTGATTTCACCTTCTTGTGGCCTTTGGCCTTTAGCATTCAAGTTGATTGCTGACTTCAAACTTTTCCAAGGATTTTTTTCTTTACAAATTTTGGAAGAGGGGTCAATTCATTTCCATTTTGGATTACCACATGCCAAATGGACGTATGAGACCACCTTGTTGTGGGACAAGGGATTCATCAATCGATCAATTTGACTACTTAGTCTCTAGAGGAGTATAAGATAAAATAATATATGTATATATATCTATATCTAT
>LPNX010115010.1:22268-69188 GCA_001517045.1 Pseudotsuga menziesii
CTGTTGTTAATAAATCCTGCATTTTTAATGTGCTCTTACATTTTCAAATGAAAAGAACAATTTATGTCAACCATGAATGGTTCAATATCTCACAGCCCTTCAAAGTGAAATGGGACCCTTCCCTTAAAATGTGATCCCTGGTTTGATCCCTTTTGTCACTAGGTAGTTCTAGAGTGAAGATGGATCCATACTAATTTAATATGTAAGTCCCTAGTTTAATGTTGTCTCAAATTCGAGATCACATAGAAAGAAGTATCCAAGTTTCATTATTTTTTTAGTTTTAAATATTAATTGGAATAATATATTTTTAGTTTTGAACTTGAGATTAGGATCGACATTGTAAAATTGTATTTACTTAATATTTTATTATTTTATCAAATTGTCGTGTGTCAGCTCCATATTGATCTTGGAATTACACTTCTCCAGGGACACTTAGTGGGGATACAGAAAGGACAATTGCTAGGGACAATTTTGAAGGAATACTAGAGACACTGTTAAGGACAAAGGAAAGTATTGGAAGAGCATCACATCATGCTATTGATTGTGAAAAATATAGCCTTGCTGGTGAGGTAAGCCTGATATCTATTATTTTCTGTATGGTAAACAAGAAGCTCATTTTATTTTTCTTACTGTGGTTTTTTTACTTTTGGAAAATTAATGATGAAAATTTTCAATGATTAGAGTGAAGAATGAATGTCTTGCATGTGGATCATTTCTGCGTTCATAGTGACTTATGAGAATCCTATACATTGGGTATTTTTACCTGTATTAACTTATTTGTCAATGTCTTTTGGTCATTCATTGCATGTTAATAAATTTATCTTATTTAATTTTATTATATATCTCCTCATCCTTATCTTTTATAATAATTTCATTTTTGTACATTATCCTTGCTATTGTTAGCTATGACTATAGGTTGTAAGCTTGCAACATAAGAGTAGAATGGTTAGATGCATCTTTAGTAAAACTACATTTCTTAAAGATAAACATCTAGGAATGGATATTTTGTAGGCCTTGGCATCATCGATATAGTGCACAAACCACCTTTTTTACTTCTAGCATCCAATTTCCTCTCCTAATCCGAAGGATGTAAGGATATGTTGGTGACTCAATGACTTCCAAGTGACCAACTAAAGGTATTTTCATGTGAATTCCTTCTCTTTAAAACTTTGTAAGAATAGATGTTGAGAATGTAAAAAAATGTTACAAGCCTTTTCCCATTGAAGTGTAGGCATGTCAAGCTGCTTCAATTACATCTAGTTGTCTCAATACTATGGTTATTCCTTTTGCAAATGAATTCAGTTGATAATGATAAGGCATGCTAGCTTTCGGCTTCCAAGAAGTGAAATTGGAAGCCACCATTCTCCTCGAAATTATAATGGTACTGTTTTACTTGCTTAACGTTTTAAATAGAAAATCATCTCTGAACATGCGTCAACTAGAATACTTGATCTATTTGAATGCTAGAAGAACTTCCTGAAAGAGTGAAATGTTAAAAATATTATATTATATATATATATCCTAGTTTAGAAAAATGTCTGAACCTAGAAAAATAAGGATCTCATCTAGGTATTACAAAAAATGAAATGAAAAATAAACAATAATTCATGGTTTAAGCATTGATATTCTGAATTGTTGTGTGTAATTTCAGCATAAAGCAACAAACAAGGATAATGTATAGTAGAAGGAACAATACCACATTGTGAACAAGTAACAAACAACAACACAAGAAAAATAAAAAAGTAACTATACAAATCTATGTGCTAAAATACAAATTTATTACTTGTGTACCTGCTTCCTATTCTGCTTACTAGACTACCTTGGTGCACATTAAGCAACCCATATAGGGAATTGTATAAATGTATTAATACTCCATTTTGTCTAGAATTTCAGCCTGATATTTTGCTGTAGATCATAATTCATCATAGAAATCCATAGAAAACAATGAACAATTTAATAATGAAAACAAAGTATAATTTTTTTCCTAAAAACGCAATTTTATTATACTTGTCTGTAACAACCTATTATGCTTTATAGACTAGGATTTTCCATTCATTATTATTTATAAGTGAACCACTAAGGTCAGTATTCTTTTTCTGGAAACAGGTTATTCTTTACATTTTTCTACATCAATTAACATACCAACTAAAACAACAGAGTAGGTACATTTAGAAGGCTGCTTTTTTGAGATCCTATGAAATTGAAGTTGGGAACTATGTTGTATTCAATCCATACTTATTTGACATATCAGTACTATTAAATTACAGAACTTATCTGAATGATACAATTCTAGGTCGAAAGGTTAATATTTTTTGAAGATATTATTCCAACCATGATCTTGAACCAAATTGCCCCCTTTCAAAGTCTTGATGCAGAGCATAAATAATCAGCATTAAAAATAGCTAAAAAATTGTCCTAGGTTTTCATCAGGAAAAACAATGGGTCAGTTTCGAGAACATGAAATAGAGATTCTTAAAAAATGATTCATTGACTTGGGTGAGACATTTAGAATAATAGTTCCTTCTAGTAGTTTGAAAATTAAACCTTTTTTTTTCAAGGAAAAGATCACAAGGAAACCTAAGGGATCATCCCCTACATTTGTGGATGGAATCCCTAGTAAACATGTTTGCATAGACTAATGTGCCTCAACCAAGGGGGATTTCAACTAGCAAAAAAGTGCCACCTATACTAACCCAACAATGCTGAACAAATGCACATTAGAATGTTGAGGTTTTGAGCTATAGTCAAGGTTATACAGTTCTAAGAAGGATGAATTGTATGTTCACTGCTACTATTTACAATTTAAATATGTATAGCCTTATAGGAAAATTGTGTTCATGGCACATGCCCTAAAATTGAGCCTTGTTGTTCACTCAAGTAGTAGGTTTTTGCAACATGTAGTTCTACCCTAGGACATAGATAGAGTATTCTTTTGTCTTTGAGAATTGATTCTGGCATTTAGTTAACATAACTGATTTCTTAATAGTTAGGGTATGACCTATTTTTCTTGCACATAGAGGCACAAACTAATTGGTTTTTACCTTTGACTAAGCCCCACCCATTTCATGCAGATTTGATTCCTTTGGGGAATGTATTTGGAGAATACCTAAGTCATTGGGACAACTGTGAGTGACTTCACAAGTGGATAGGCTATGATGACAAGACGTTCATAAGCAGTTAGTGTATGCCTTGCAAGTTACTATGAGAATGAGGTGCCTAACAAGCATGGAGTTACTATTATTCCCCAAACTTCAATAGCATAAAAATAAAAGACACTCTCACTATTTACCTAAGGTGGCAGGTTGTCTTGACCTTTAGACTGAATTCAGGGACAAAAGTATTTAGGTTTTTTTGACCTTTAGACCGACTTCAAGGACATAAAGTATTTACTGAGGCTTGAGAGTTGATCTCGGCTATTTTTCCCTAAGTATTTAGAACTTGAGCTGATGTTTTTGTCAACCTTGGAATATTTTGTAAGAGTACTAATTTATCTCATAAATGAGTAATTGTAACTTGTCTTAATCTCTTGGGAAACCCACAAGGTCATAAACAAAGTATTATGGTATGCTTTTGCTTGAATTTTTTATTGTAGAGTTTGGCTACCAAACTTCTTAACACGATTGCAATCCTCCAATTGTTGTTGATATATAGGTTTTTCAATTTTCTGTTAATGGACAAATAATTGTTAACTTTTTAAGGTCTACATACCTGTGCATTTGATTTGTTTCTCTCTTGAGGGTTGGTTTTGGTTTTGATTCAATGATGCAATATAACATAGTGTCAAGCACATCTTTGTTGTTATTTAGGCAAACGTATGTGGTGATCACTTATCAAGTTATCTTAGGGCAGTTTCTTGAGTTGATAACTTATAATATAAGATTCAATTGTTGTTTATGTTTAAAATATTCTAATTTGTGTCATACAACACCCTTGATGCATAAATTATCAACATTCCGATTGAACATAAGTGTATGTAGTAAGTGATTGAACATAAATGTATCTGGTAAGTTCTTCAAGATTGACCATACGATTAAAATTTAATACTATTGAAGAACAACTTGGTCAATGTGCTTCTTCATAAAAGAAGCATCTGTGTGAGACCAGAATGGTTGTAGAGTGGTTTTGAGATGTTGAATCTAACTAATTCTGTCAGCATTAGTAAAAACGAAATCAATATTTTGTTTTAGTTAATAGATTTTAAAAGGATGATTTATGTTTTGGGGTTAATGTTTCCAGGGTGTGCCATACCCTTCACTCTTAAGACAGAGGAAACCAAGACATGTTGACCTATACTATTCGAGCTGGTGCATCTAAGCAGGTATTTTCTGTTGCATTATTTTGTGATTTTTCTGCAACAAGTTTTTGCTAATAGATTGTGATTGTCAGATTCATGTACTTTCATATTTTGTTGTTTAAATTTTCCTTTTTATTTCAACAATAGATTTCAAAGAAAGGATATGGACAATTGTCTGCCTATGAGGTGATCCTATTTCATCACAAATAATTTAGAAGAGTGCCCGCAAACAGGAACAATGATTGTCCATTGGGTCAGAAAGGTGTGCAGTAGAGAATTGAAATTACTCTTGGTTTTCATGATGTTCTATTCCATTTTTTTATATTTTAGTTGGTGTCAAATCCTGCAGTTTCCATTCTTCTATAGTAATAGAGAGTATGTCATTGGACTTCGAATTTGGGAGTCTGGAAAGACATACTTCTGTGTGAAAAAGGTATGGCTCTTCATTGTTTGATAATTGAATTACTTTTAATTTGTTGTAGTTTACCTTTTCATGTAAATATACTATATCAGATGCTTCATAGAGTGGATCAAGGGGTACATCAAAGTTGTAGTTCTAGTTCAGAATATTTTAAAGAGATATGTTCCATTTGATGTGATCCCAATCAGTTGTAGGTAGTAACAAGGATATCATTTTTTTTTTTCTTTTCCTCGTGTTCTAGGGTGTCTAGTCAAGGATTAAAAAGTTCCCTTTTCCTCAGTTCCTTGGTGCTTGAACAAATACAAGAAACATTTGTGAAAATATTTCTATTTTGTCCCTGTTGCAGTTGCAACCTGAACCAATTCCTATTCATCATTATGTATATCCTCAAGGTTGTATGCTTGATTTTTTGATTAATATGATTTTTATTAAAGGGTATTTATAATTTTATTCTTGATCTTTGATTGGAAATAGTACCTACTCTAATTAGTTGGTGATGTTTTCATTTTTGTATCCGGATTATGTTTAAGATAAAAATTCTTAGAATTTCTTTCATGACAAACTACAAATGTTAATGCCTAGGCATGTTGAGATCAAAATTGTTGTAAATTTTGAATGACTTGGTCTTGAATTGATATAAAAATTTGAGCTTTACAATCACATGATATCTTGTGAAATTTCTTGCTGGAATTAACCTGTATTTCTAGCTAATGCATATCGATTTTAAAAAGTAAATGAAATAAAGGGATATGATACCAATTTGTTTGTTTATATCTCGCTAGATGCATTGGGGTCCATTGTGAGTTGATTTTGTATGTGGTAAGTTCTTCATGATTGAACATATGATTAAAACTTAATACTATTCAAGAACAACTTGGTCAATGTCCTTCTTCATAAAGGAAGCATCTGTGTGAGAATATAATGGTTGTAGAGTGGTTTTGAGATGCTAAATCTAACCAATTCTATCAACATTAGTAAAAATGAAATCGATATTTTATTCTCTAAACATTTTGTTTTTGTTAATATATATTAAAAGGATGATTTATGTTTTGGGGTTAATGTTTCTAGGTTGTGCCATACCCTTCACTCCCAAGATAGAGGAAACCAAGACGTGTTGACCTATACTATTCCAGCTGGTGCATCCGAGCAGGTATTTTCTATTGCATTCTTTTGTGATTTTTTTGAACCAAGTTTTTGCTTATAGCTTGTGATTGTTAGATTCATGTACTTGCATATTTTGTTGTTTAAATTTTCCTCTTTTTTTCAACAATATATTTCAAGGAAAGGAGATGGAGAATTGTCTGTATGTGAGGTGATCCTATTTCATCATGAAGACATGAGAATTCTATGGGGGATTGAAAAGATTGGAGTCCGCCAAGGAATGTGGGGAGCTATCAAGAATATAGAACGTCGGGTGACTACCATTGATGTTCAGGCCTTATGGAGAGGTATTTCATGTTCATGTATTTGTAGGTCTACTGGTTCTAAATGTTTATGCATTTTGAGTACAAATGTTGTTCATTGTAATTGTTTCTTTTTGCCATGTTAAATCTTGTGAAATTACTATGTACATTTTTTAGTTATTTGTTTTCTCTTTTTAGCGAGCAACAAAATTTATTTCTTAACATGTGTTGTTTGTAGGTAACCTTACCTGCAATATTTATAACAACATGAGGAGGAAGGTTGATGCAGTGTGGATATAGAAGCACGTGTGCGTATATAAATCTCAGAAAGCTCTGAAGAACATGTAGTGCGGATACAGAAGCTTGTGCACAAATAGAAAGCTCAGAAGGTGGGCCATTGAGTATGAAGAGCCAGTTGTTGAGGCTTTTCCATTAAGTATGAAGAGCCTATTTCCAAGGGTTTCAAGATGCTAAGTATTGTTTTGAAGCTGTCATGGGATCTAAGTATGGCTTAGCAGCCACGTACAAGTGGGATGGTTTAGCCATTGTAATATTTTGAAAATTCATCGATGTACTAGATGATTTTCATGTAAAGTTATATGGAGATAGTTCTTGAGAAAACTCATGTTTATTGTAATACTTGACATTTCATTTAATATAATTTGTGTGGTCTAAAACTTATATGGTTGTTCTTTTAATTATTTATAAGTGTTGTAATTAACTAATTAATGTGACATTGCATAATTCACATGTGTATTAGATGATGATAAATAATGTATGATTCTTTTTTTTTAATTTAAACATAAAATCATATTAAATATTTATATTGATTAATAATGAACACCATTAAAATTACAAAATATAATAACCACACATAAAACGACTGAAAATGACTAAATTAGTGACCAATAAATGAGATTAATGACCAAAATTCGCATATAAAATTACCAAAAATTGAGAGATACGTGAACAAACAATGAGATATAAATGAACAAAAATTGCATATCAATGTGTGGAAATTGAACCCAAGTGATAGGACAATTGCACTCATAAAATTGCTAATCAAACATGCAAATTTACACACAAAGGATACTGAAATTGGAGCATAACACTAATCTGTATTGAATAAGTGTACAATAGTCAACCTTATGAAGTCATAGGATGCTGCAATATATAATTACATGAGAGATTCGAATGCATAAGAATTCCATTCGAAATAGTCAAAAGGTAGGCTTACTAAATCTAGTCAAATCCCCCATAGGTGCATAAAGCAGTTTCCAAATCCACTTAGAAGCTCACGAATTGGGAAAGTCAAGTAGGCAAGCTAATAAGGGATGGAAAGACAACTCATACATGCTTTTATTAGGATAAAAGGATGGAGGATGATGAGGGCAAAGGGTAAAATCATGGTAATGTGTATCACTTTGAGGTAAGAAAAATTGTTCTGTTTTTATAAATTAATTTGAAATATTATTATAAAAAATAAAAAATGTCATTTAAAAAAAATTAAAAATAATTTTAACAATCACTTGTGTATTATTGCCATATTCATGTTAAAAAGTATTGATTTTGATGTCTTAAAATGATAGTTTTTTGGGTCGTGCTTTTACATACACATAAAAAATATTATTTATATTGATACTTTAATAATAATTAAAATATATCATAAAATACATTAAAAGAATATGTACCACAATCTTAAAAGTGTCTATAAATAAATTGTTAAAAAAAATTGGAATTAAAAAAGTAAATGAAGGTAGATATGGGAGATCGTGGTTTTGTGAGTACTTATGAGATGCCTCAAATAATAGTAAATGGCCTCTAAATAAAATGAAATAAATAAGATAAAAACATATTTCTTTAATTTAAATAAAATACCATATAAAAGCTCATTCATAATGAAAAATTTTGTTTCATTACACCATTATCTAATTCTTGATGGATTTGTATATTTCTAAACAAATACTTTTAGTTCATAAATTTCATCGCCACAAAATGGGAAAAAGTGAGACACATTACCATGCATTTACCCCAAAAAACAAGTCAACTACACTTAGTCTTACTTTTCCTTTTTCCTTATTTCTCAATAAAACAGGCAACTTAGCAGAAAAAAAGCGGATATGCGCTTTGGAGGATCTGGAATAAAGTAGACATGCTAAATATGGTTTCCAGGAGGTTTACCAAGTGCTCCATGACTCAGTTTTTGCAAGTTTGACTTCTATGGCATGTGGAAGACAACTTGCATATAGTGGAATATAGGAAACTAGGCAAATAAGACAAAAATGGATTAATTAATGTCTAAGGTAGGTAACTATGGGTTGATTATTCTAACACCCCCCCTTAAGCCTAAATTTATGAGTAAATATCAAAAAAATATAGGGCCTAGCAACAAGGCTTAGTCACCCTTTACATATTGCATGTCCATTTAACCAAGGAAAGAGGCAAAAACCCAGTGGGAAAATCCTCCCTTAAACATGGACACTAAAACAAAATTTGAAAATATTGTCATAAATCATGCTTCATAGCATGATTAAAAATGCCCAGCAGTTATTTGGGATTGCTGAATGTCTTCTCACAAAAAACTTTGGTGAATATGTCTACTACTAGTTCTGAAGATGCACAGAAGAGTAGGTAAATGGTGCCATCATGCACAAGTTGTTTGATGTAATGCATATGGATCTCAATGTGTTTGGTTCTCTGTCTCTGAATTGGATCATTATAGATTCTAATGGTGTTGTGTTTATCACAATAGATAATAGTTGAAATCTCGGATTTCAAGCCACACTCACCAAGTATCCCCTGCAACCATAAACATTGAGTTGTTGCATTTACAACTCCTCTATACGCTGCTTCTATAGATGAGAGTGCTATGGCACTATGTTTCTTGCTTGAATAGATGATTGGTCCTTCAACAAGCATGAACACATATCCTGATGTTGACTTTTGATCTGTGTTATCACCTTCCCAATCACTGTCAGTAAACCTAATCAAATCAAAATAATATTTAGCTTTGTAGAAGATCCCATGAGTTCTTGTTCCTTGAACAAAGTTAAGGATCCTTTTGGCTTCTCTCCAATGGATCTAATGAGGATTATACATGTATCTTGAAGCCAAACTTACTGGATAATAAATATCATGTTGAGTGCGTGTAAGGTAAAGAAAACACCCAATCAACTGCCTATACAGTGTATTATTTACCATAGGAGAAGAACCTGCTTCTTCAAGCTTAACTCCTGAAAGGAAGGGAGTCTTGCTTTCCTTGCAATATTTCATGTTGAACTTGTTTGGAAAATATAAATAATACTTAGACTGATGTACTTTTATTCCATTTTGGGATCGAGAAATTTCGAGACCCAAGAATTGGCTCAACAACCCCAAATCAGTCATAGAAAATGCATGGTTGATTGCATCCTTCAAGGAGGAAAAATATTTCTTTGAACTTCCTGTAATCAGAAGTTCATCCACATACAAGACAATAATCATCAAAGAACCATGAATCAGCTTCAAATAAACATTAGAATCATAATTTCATCGAACAAAACTCAATGGCAGTAGAAAGCCATCAATCTTGGCATACCAAGACCTAGGGGCTTGCTTGAGCCCATACAATTATTTCTTTAGCCTGCACACAAAAGATGGATTAGAAACAAACCCTTGAGGTTGCTGCATGTAAATCTCTTTAGTAATATCTCCATTTAGGAAAGCACACTTCACATCCATGTGATGTACCTCCCACTGCTTCGAAGCTGCAATGGCTAAGGCTAGCCTTATGGAGTCCATCTTTGCCACTAGTGCAAAGGTTTCATTGTATTCAATACCATTTACCTATGAGTATCCCTTGGATACCAATATTTCCTTATATTTCAAAGGTGAACCATCAGCAGAAAACTTAGCTTTGAAAATCCACTTACATTGAACTAGCTTCCTCCCTGGGGGAAGATCAACCAGTTCCCAAGTGTTGTTCTTTTGGAGTGAGATAAATTCTTCTTTAATGGATGTTTTCCATATTGGATCATGTGCTGAATATTCATATGTCTTTGGGTCTGATTCAACCATCAGATATCACTTCTCTACAAATAAAGGGTCTTTCATACACAGGTCACTCTCAAACTGAGATCTAGTCCTCCTAGGATCACTAGGATTTCCATCTAGTTCCCTAGCTGCATGAATGCTATTTGCTGCCCATTTTGGTATTGTAGGACTATCAGGATCTGAAATTAAATCATCATTATCATACATATCAGAATCAACAAACTCATTTGTCACTCCACTTACATTCAATGGTTCTTGTGGTGAGGAAGACTCTCCAACTTCAATTGATGCTAAAGGCTCTTCTTGGAACTGAACACTCCTTTCAATGAAGGATTTGTTTGTGCTCAAGTTGATCATCTTTTACCCTTTTGAATATTCAGAATACCCAACAAATAGGCACTCTTGGCTTTGGGGCTGCAAATCCTTTCGCTTTTCAGTTGGAATTCTAGCCTAACCCTTTGAGCCAAAAATCCTGAAATGGGTCACATCTGGTTTGTGCCCACTTCAAGCTTCGAAAGAAGCCATACCACCAGGATTTTTATGAGGCACCCTATTCTAGACGTAGGATGCACAATTTATAGCCTCATCCCAAAACTTTGGTGGCAAAGTATTAGCCTCCATCATACAGGTTTCCATCTCCTTCAGTGATCTATTATTTCTCTCAGCAACACCATTTTGTTGTGGTGTGTAAGGGATTAAATGTTGCATCTGAATACCTGCATCTTTACAATATTGAATTAAATCAAACTTGACATACTCACCACCATTGTCAGATCTGAGGATCTTGAGTCTCCTCCCAAACTAGTTTTCAACCAAGGCCTTAAAGACTTTGAAGAGGTCAAAAACTTCAGACTTGTGCTTTAGGAAGTAAACCCAACAATACCTGGAAAAGTCATCTATGAAGGTCAATGTATATTTGGATTGACTCATGAACATATGAGGAAATGGACCAGCAACATCACTATAGATCAACTCAAGAGGTGCATAGGTTCTCTCATGAATAGCTCTCTCAAATTTATGCTTTGGGTGTTTTCTTAGGATACAACCTTGACAGACTCCCTTGGAAAACTTAATCTTGGGTAACCCTATGACCATCTCTTTTTCACTCAGATTAGAAAGACACTTATAGTTAATATGGCCAAATATTTCATGCCAAAGCTTGCTTTCCTTATTAGCATGAATCAGAAGAGCATAGGGGTTTGAGTAGGGTAGAAAATGTGAAAACATGTATACCTTCGAAGTGTGATCTACAACACCTTTTTCAATGAATTTACCATTCGAGATCTCTGTGATCTCAACATCATCAGGGGAGAATATGAACTTCTTTGGAGACCTTGTGTGAGTCATCTAATACACTAAAAAGAGGTTAGAGGAAACACCTAGAACATACAACACATTATTGAACTTACCATGGTCAAGATCAATCCTTCCTTTCCCAAAGATGTTGGTGAGAGAGTCATCTCCCAGCACTATTGGTGGACCTCTCGACATGTAAAGAGAGGAGCATGCCTCCTTGGTTGAAACCATATGTCTAGAATCTCTAGAGCTTATGATGAAGCTAGGTGAGCTTGATGTGCCAGCAACCAAAGCATGTACTCTCTCTCTATCCTCTGAATTTGATCCTCCTTCCCTCTTCTTTGAGCATTCAAGAACAAAGATTTTATTCTTCTCTAGGAGTTGGGCAACATGTCAATTTTCTTCTTAATACAGGAGCTCTCGGGATGATATCCCTTACTACAGTATGCACACTTGCCCATTTCTCCTTTGTTCTTCTTCTTCTGGAATTTCTTCTTGGAGCCTTGGGGATCCTCTTGAGACTTGTTCTTGTCTCTCTTTTGCTCAGGTGGCTTCTTAGATTTCTTCTTTCCTTTTGAATCTACCCTCAATTCTCTAGCAACCAAATCTTGGTCTTTGGAAGGTTTGATGGTGCCCATCATCACTAGTTTATCTTGTTCTTGTGTGAGGGATTCCATGAACTCTACAAGCTTAGGCATCTTCCAGGCTCGAGTTGTCAACTTTGTGGCATGGAAGGTTGAAACAAACACTAAATAATCAGGTACAATCTTTGAGAGTATGGCCAAAACTAGTTGCTCATACTTCTTTTCAATTCCACACCGTTTTAGCTGCAAACCAAGGGCTTAAACTTGGAAAAGTAGAGTTGTAGGGATTTGAAGCTCCTAGGACTCAAAGAGATCAATTAACTCTCGATTTGATATCCTCTCATATCATATGTCTTACCAAAAATATCTACAATATTCTCCCACACTTCATTAGGTGATGTCAATCCATCAAGATGGAAGAGGAGGTCTCTTGAAATGCTTAGACACAAAATACCATAGGCCTCATCACTCCTATTGTGCCATTTAATTTTCTCTGTAGTTGCATTGGGATATTCCTTAGTTGCCATAGTCACCCTGTAGAGACCTTTTTCTCTCAATAGTATCTCAATCTATGCTTTCCATTCAAAGAAATTAAATGGAGTCAAGATGATCTTCTGAGATTGATCCATAGCTCAGAAACTGTGCCCTTCAGTCAGCAGAATATGCTCCCAGTCAAGATGTCGAATCTGCAATAGCAATATGGAAGGAGAGAAATCGATATACAAAGACTCTGATACCATGTGGAAATTGAACCCAAGTAATATAACAATTGCACTCATAAAATTTCTAATCAAACATGCAGATTTACACAGAAAGGAGACTGAAAATGGAGCATAACACTAATCTATATTGAATAAGTGTACAATAGCGAAACTTATGAATTCATAGGATGCTACAATATATAATTACATGAGAGATTCAAATGCATAAGGATGCCATTCGAAATAGTCAAAAAGTAGGCTTACTAAATCTAGTCAAATCCTCCATAGGTGCATAAAGCAGTTTCCAAATACACTTAGAGGCTCACGAATTGGAAAAGTAAAGTAGGAAAGATAATAAGGGATGGAAAGACAACTCATACATGCTTTTATTAGGAGAAAAGGATGGAGGATGATGAGGGTAAAAAATAATTCAACTACACCTAGTCTTACTTTCCCTTTTGCCTTATTTCTCAATAAAACATGCAACTTAGCAGAAAAAAGTAGATATGCACTTTGGAGGATCTGGAATAAAATGAACATGTTAAATATAGTTTCCAGGAGGTTTCTCAAGCACTCCATCAATTAGTTTTAGTAAGTTTGACTTGTATGGCATGTAGAAGACAACTTGCATATAGTGGAATATAGGAAACTAGGAAAATAAGACAAAAATGGATTAATTAATGTCTAAGGTAGGTAACTATGGGTTGATTATTCTAACACAATGACCAAAAAATAGTTTTGGTGGCTAATTTACGGTCTTTTATTACGTGACCAAATTTGGTAATATTCTAGTGGTCATTCATTTGTTCATAAATGTGGTCATATATTTTGGTTATTAATTCAAATATATGACCAAATTAATGACCAACTAACAAGCTATAAATGACCAAAATAAAAATGACCAATTTTGGTCATGTAATAAAAGACCGTAAATTAGCCACCACCGATTGCCAAAGCAAAAGTGGTCATTGATATGCATATTTTGGTCACTAATGTCTCATTTTCTACTATTTCTTTATCCTTGAGAATATTTTGCATAGGGATTTTATGAATATGATCCTTTTCCAATTTGGGAATTTGATTTTCAAACTCTACAATTGTTATGTGTTTATATTTGGCGGCCACTTTCTCATTCTTGTATAATTGTTCCAAATGATTGGTGATTCCTTAAAACTTGTTTGTTCTCATAGTGTATTTTATTACATATTGGAACACACCTTCACTCATCTACCTCTGTAATTCCATGATGTCCTAAGACAGAAAGGAATCCATGTTGATAGTAACATGTGTGGTCTTATAGTTTGAAGGCACTACAACAAAAACTGGATTTGGTGTCTCTTTTTGCATCCTTTTTTGCGTCTAGACCATCTTTCAGCATATTTTTCTTCATTTTTTGGACAAAATGTCGCAATTTCACGGGTTGGTGCTATTTTAGGCATTTTTTGCGTCCTTTCTCTAAATCTGGCATAATTTGCACCAAGTTTTGCACCTGGTTATGCGCCAGGTTTTGCATCAGGTTTTGCGACAGGTTTTGACCCATGGGGACTTCACTTAGTGAACATATCACATAGCACATGCAATCGTGGGATATTAAAGAATACCCTTAATTTATAGAGATATTGACCCAAACTCTTTTTGTTGAAACCCCCTCCCATTACTTAAAACCTCCTCCCCACCCCTTTTTATACCTCAATCCTTATAAACAACCCTACCCACCCCCACCTTAAACCCCTAATCCCCCCAATACCTGCAATATATTGGTTCAATTTTTAATAATTTTAAAACCCACAATATGAACTAACGTGATAGGATATTGGTCAACAAGTGAAGCCCCCGTGTTTTGAGCCTAGTTTTGTACCTAATTTTGTGCCTAGTTTGTACATCTACTCTTGTTGTGCCCCCTTTTATGCCCATGTTTGCCTCAACTTTTACGCCATTTTTTTCGTCCACTTTTGCATCATTTTTTACATCCATTTTTGCTTCTTTTTTTGCATCCCTATGTGCACCAAGTTTTGCATCAAATTTTACATCCTGTTTTGAGTCTAGTTTTGCATCTTGTTTTGTTTTAGCCATTTTTGCATCCACTTTTGCATCCATTTTTGCATCCACTTTTCCACCCACATTTTCATCCCTTTTTGCATCCCATTTTGCATCCATGTTGACGTCTTTTTTTGCATCTACTATTGCATCCACTTTTGCGTCCACTTTTGTCGCATCCCAATTCACACCCATTTTTGCACTTACTTTTACACCCACTTTTGCTTAAACTTTTGCATCCACATTTGCATCTTTTTTTGCATCCAATTTTACATCAATTATTGCATCCATTTATGCATCCACTTTTGCATTGGGTTTTGTGTTGGGTGTTACAACTACTTTTGCATCTAGTTTTGCATCTACTTTTGTTGCATCCACTTTCGCATCCAATTTTGTATCCAATTGTACATCCATGGTTGTATGCACTTTTGCGCCACTTTTTTCATCATGTTTTGCTTCCGTGATTGCATCATTTTTTGCATCCACTTTTGCATCACCTTTTGCATCCATTTTCGCTGCACCCCATTATGTGCCCACTTTTGCACCTACTTTTGTTGCATCCATGTTTGCATTCTTTTTTGCATCCATGTTTTTATCCACTTTTGCATTCAATTTTACACCCAGATGTTGAAGATGAAAATAAGGATAATGATTATGATATTGAGGATGGTTATGATCATGATGATAATGTTGTTGATAATGAGGATAATGATGACAATGATGATGATGATGACAGTGATTATGATGATGATGATGATGATGATTAAGATAATGGCAATGCCGAAATCACCGATGATTATGATGGCAATGAAATGAATGCTGATGATGGTGATGATGACAATGACAATGATGATGAATACAATGAGAATGATGATATTGATCATCTTAAAAAATAATTTGTTATTTGTCATGCATAAATTGTGTGTGTCCTCCATGTCCCTTTTCCACTAATCACATATTTTGGGTAAATGTGATTTCTTATTCCAAAGGTAATGATGAATAACTGATGAAAATGCCAATAATCATGATGATGATGATCTCAAGGACAATGGGGATGATGATGATATGGATGATTATTATGCTGTTGATGATAACTATTGTGATAATCATGATGACAATGACAAAGATGACGACAATGATCATGATCATGATCATTTCCATCATCCTCATCATCAAAAACATCATCACTGTCATTGTCATGTAGTTCATCATCGTCATCATTTAAAGCATATGGGATATGTTTACCAATTAAAGCATGAATTACAAGTGAGATTATTTTAAAACACCCCACCAAACTACAAAATTCAAACCACAAGGGAAACAAAATAGTGAAATTGTTCCCATTTTCTTTCTCCCAACAAAACATGCTTCATTTTAGGGAATTATGTTAAAATACATACATTCATAGTCCATCCATACTATACTTGTAATAAATATAAATATAATACTTAATAGAATTTATAAAATAGGTAAATATTTTAGAAACACCCTTATGATATATAAACTTCTTTCACCTTAATAATGGTAAAATATGTAAATATAATAATAATATATAATTAATATAAATATGTTACTATAGTTCATATGTTAAAAGATTTATTATAAATAAATATATATAGTTCATATGTTATGTGATTTAAAATAATTAAATATATACACATATTATTTACTTATACATTATACAAATTAAAATATAGATTAAAACCTATGAAGTTTCATAGGTAGAAGAAGCAAAACATGAAGGAATTTTCAAATATAGATCTATGTACAACTACCCATTTCCCAAAGGGGATTCTACTAAATCAATCTATGATTCGGGGTTATGAGTATCAATTTGGTCCATCTGGTCCGTCCCCAATTCGGCCATGAGAGGATTTAATACTATTCCGCCCATGAGGACTTCTCAGGGAGCCCAGTTGGCAACATGGGTGTCTTGATTCTCGGGCCAGGCCATTCAAAGCCTGTTTTTTGGGGATGGATCAAAGTAAACTAGGAGCTCTACCATTGTTGATGCCTCTATTGTCTCTATCTTAGATCCTGCTATCTCAGATACTATATAATATATGCCTATGTTGGTGGTGCTACTGATGCTAAGTCACCAAAATTTAGATCGCTATCTTGTGATTGGATTTTGTATTACTACAGATTGGCACTTACAGCTATGTTTTATGAGAGGGAATCACACAAGTGGACTAATTAGGACTATCCAGGATTCCTTATCCTAGAAATATAAACCCCATGGGGGAAACCTAATTAGATGAATGTCCCCACACCTAGAATACCATTTGGAAATTTGGTTGGAGGATTACCTAGAGGACCTGGCCGACCACCTAGTGGGTCATCGAGAGGCTCACCTTGGGGACCACATGGAGGTCCACCACCTGGTGGCACACCCCTTGGAGGTCCACCACCTGACAGACCATCACCTGAAGGCCCACCATCTAGAGGGCCACGACCTAGAGGTCCACCACCTAGAGGCTCACCATATTCTAGTTAGCTATATTTATGGTTGCATAAATACCAAATATTTTTTTGATGGTGTTTTTTTGTTCTTGTACATCAGGTACCTAGTTATAACCATGCTCTCAATTAGGGAGAGACTTGCTTCTTTGAGGAGGATATGACATAGTGTATTGATTTTAATTTTGAGATTATATGTTATAAAGCTCTTTTGGATTTGCTCTATCCTCTCAAAGATTTTATAGAGATGTCTGAGCCCCAAAATTCACAACCATATAAGATAAAAATAGTGATGAGAGTCTCGTAGAGGAGTTTCTTCCACAACTTCCTAATGGCTTAGCCAATACTTGGCATCTTTGTGCCACACAGCTTGATTCACATGTGGTTTTGACCAGAGTATGAAGCAATTTTAGGAAACCTCTTATCTCCCATTTTGATTATCTTTTTCTTGTACATTAGGTACCCAGTATAGCCATGCTCTAAATCGGGGAGAAACTCGCTTCTATGAGGATGATATGATAGGGTGTATTTCCTTTAATTTGGAGATTATATGTTATAAAATTTTGGATTTGCTCTATCCTCTCCAATATTCTATAGAGATGCTACAGCCTCAAACTTCACAACCATATGAGATAATAGCAGTAACTAGAGTCTCACAGAGGAGTTCCTTCCTATCCAAAAAGTAAATGCATGATGATTTACAACTATTTTCAAGTCCATAATAAACTTTCCATCCTCCATTAATCCTTTTCTAAATGCTATAGTTCCAGTTAAATTCACGATAAAGATAAATTTTCAGATATTTATATGGAATCACTTCCTCCAATTTTTTGTTTTTTTTCCAAGAAGAAAAAAGTGCAACTTGTTATTTCAATTGAATAATCCTCCAAATTGTTGTTCTCATACATGAAAGTATCATAAATGATAATTTTTTATTTGATTATGTTAACCTTTGTTTGGTCAACCTTAATAGTCATGCCCATGCTAAAGCAAAAATCGTTAAGAATTTTTAGTCACTTGTAAGGATTCCTGGCGATGTGACCAATAAAATCAACATAGACAAGAAGAATAATGACTATACCAAATCACACAACATTTATTTTAAGAAATAAAAATTAAAAGTTAAAAAAATTAAAATAAACCTTACAAATCTTCTTTACAATTTTTTATTTTATTTTATTTTACATATTAAAAATTAACAATAAAATATTTCATAATATTATAAATTTAATAATAAAATTATTTTATAATATTATAAATTTAATAATAAAAATATTTATAATTAAAAACTTATAATATATCGAATGATTTTGAAACCCTATATTAATTATTTACATTTTCCTACCTTAGTCTTTACATACATTTTGCTATCTTAAAGACTTAGACATTGATCCATATACAATTTTGATAATTACAAAATTATTTTATTAAATTGAAAATAAAGGTAGTGAATGGTAAAATTCCCATTTTCCCACTTTTACATATCCTCAAACTTCTAAACACTTCTAGGTCGAAAATCCACTATTTAAAAAAAACAATTACCTCAAAAAAAATAACAATTACCCCCCAAAAAACCTAAGTTTAAATTGAAAATGCCCATTTTTCCGCTTTGCATATCCTTAAAGTAAGTTAATAAAAACTATCATGTAGAAAATCCACTCATTTAAAAAAAACAATTACCCCCAAAAAGAACTAATCTTAAATTGAAAATAAAAGTTGTAAATGGTAAAATACCCATTTTTCCAGCTTTGCACATCCTTAAAAACTATCACGTAGAAAACCCATTCATTTTTCTTTTAAAAACAATTACCCCAAGAGGAACCCAATGAACATCCTTCTTAAATTTCAATCATCGAAACCCATCTGGAAATTCATTCAAACAACACAAAATTCTCTACCACTGCCTAGAACCGGTCTTACCTACCAGAATAGCCTGTGACATTGACTCCCATGCTTACCTTACGAAGCATTGTAACCTTTTTCCATGTCGACCTCAGATGCACAGAGACCTTGAGGGTTTCTAGAAAACTTATGACGGATACTCTCAAAGTGGCATCTAGATCGTCATCTCCTCCAGTTGTATATACAAACCAAGCAGATCGCTCCAAACGTCCTTCGTTCAAGCGACATCGGTGCATTTTTCCATTAATTCAAAATTGGACCAAGTTTGGGTAAATGATATAGTTCTTCTTTATTCCTTTTTTCGAGTGATTCTATTCATTTTTAGTATGAAGAATCAGTGTATTAACGGAAATAAGTGGTTAATGCTGCCATTTTGGTTTCCTTGCAATCGTCAATTGGGGTTTTGAACCCATACCCTAGCGTTGGATGGGAAATGTTACTTGTGTATACCCTAGTAAGCATCTAGCTCTTTTGAATGGCTGCATCTCACTTATTTTTTAGAAAATTTGTGCCTTTAAGGGTTTTGTTACTGAGATTTTTAATTTTTCTATGGCCTCCTGTTATTGTTTGAATCTGGTGTGTCTCTAATAATCCTTACCCTGAATAATTATTTTGCTGATGCAAATATTCGTAACAGCCCTTCATATCAGTTCCCTAGCAAAAAAATTGCTCGAAGATAACAAATTGTTGGTATTGGAGAACAAATGGTGATCAAAATGAAGGAAGACGAAAGGAATGAGAAGATTATACACAGTCTTCTAAAGCTTCCTCCCAATCGAAAATGTATTAACTGCAACAGTCTCGTAAGTTCACGATTTCCTTTTTATTTTATTGTTTTTCTATGGGTAATTTCCTTAATGTTTCATAGGGTGATGACTAGTCTTTTTCCTTTTGTGCAATCTCTGGTGGCCTAGCGTTACAATTTGTTGCATTTAATTCAACTTTTTATTTGGTTTTTGAAATATGCTTCTACTATTCTGCAAAACCTTGGTTTGAATCTTTGGTAATTAAATGTTTTGTAGTCAATGTATTGCACCCTCTGGAATGTTGTTATTGGCTATGATGGAGATTGTTGTTTCTTAGTTAATTCTCTCCTCGAACAAAGTAGTATTAGTTTGTGTCTAAAAGTACTCCTAGATTCCTAAAATGAAATGCCCGCTCCCTAAAATGAAGTTTCCAGAATGACAGGATTCAATTAGAAATAAATTTTGATTTTAAAAGAAAAGCATTGATTCATTGTATTCTGTTAATATTTAATTTTTGATGATCATTGATTGTGTTTTTTATTTCACGAATTGTGTATTCTAGCCTTATCGTATTTTTTGTTAATCGGGCCTTATTTTTTATTAATGTTGGAAATGATGCCTCCTTTTCTTTTTTAAAATATTGAAAAATGATTCCTTGTTTATGTTTTCACACATTACAATTATATGCAAACCTTTTATCCAGTGCATCCTTTCTTCATCCATACCTTACTGGGTTAACCAATGTTTTTTTCTCTTGAAACATAGATCTGCGGGCAATCTTTTCGCACTTTCTTTCATTCTGAGGATGGTACCTAGCAGTCTGCATAGAATTTGTGTGGCCTCAATACCAAATACATCATAGAGGTAGTGAGTCTGAGACATGGTCCCATGAATTCTTGCTTGTAATTCAAAGCACTCAACTACTTGAGCTATCCCACTGGGTTAGGTTCATCGGTGTTTATGTGAGCCTCTCTCAAATTTTATTGTGTTTGAAGTTCTAACCACTAAATTGTTTCTATATATGCTGTTATTTTAAATATATTTTTTTCGATCTATTCCTCCAGCTATTCAACCATGCTAAGTATATTGGTGTACACTAATAGGGAAAAAAGGTTGATTTTGATGTACATTCATTTATGCAGCCATAAATATAGCTAACTAGAGAAAACTACCATATTTTTCTCTCAAGGTCCACCATATTCTTGTCAAATTCCATCCTTGTTTTAGCCATACAGTCATATACACCTAAATAACCCTTCAAGTGTCTTATTTTGTGCATAACTAAGATCAGTGAAATCATATCACTTATTCATAGGGTATGTTCATAGATATAAATTATAATCAAATAAGAGTTAATACTTTCAATAGTTTATCAATTCAATTCCTGTGACCTTAGCATGTCCCCAAATATAGTGCAATTATATAACTTCTTTTATAAGTCATTGTATTCAGTATATAACATATGATTGTATTCTTGGATTCACAATTGGCATTGTCATAGTTAAATAATGTTTACCTTGTGTAATCCTACACTTCCCTGCAATTATATACAGGGTGAGGCTCCTAGAACACAATTTTGAGTTGATTACTAATATGGATATTCCTAGTATGTCCAATACATTTACTAATTCATTATAATTATAAAATGACACATAACTGAGCTTTGCTACCAACTTGTAAAGTATGGCACATGATGTTTGCCATCAATGCTTCTATATTTTTGTTGGGTCTTGAATATTTTTTTCTTGTACTTGTGTATGCTTCTTTGATGTCGTCTATGAACTTAACATCTTGTTGGGGGTTTCCTTGTTTGCTTACTCACATAGGAGCAAGCATTTTCCAACTCTATACAAGACTAGGGATGGAAACCAAAAGGCTTAAAATGTGGAGACATGCATAGATCCACATACAAAGCCTATTGTTTTTTATAACTATGTTAATTATACAATATATTATGATTGCATGTTTGATGATGTTGATGATTGCACATATTTGTTTGATGATGTTGATTACTATACATATTTAAAAGTAATCACCACATGGGTTTGTCCATCAATCTCATTTTTCTTCGATTTAGTATTTAGTATAACATTTTTTCTTTCATAAGTGACTCAAAATTGTTTTCAGATTGCTTGAAATAATGAAGGTAAAAAAAGTTCACCCTTCAATGGAAGAACAAGCTTGCAACTTATTGGTCTATCAGGGTATATTTGGATGGGTTCTCTGTCATTATTTTTCTAAACTAATCTTGTGTAATTGTGTTTCATTGTAGTTGTTGGTAACCCACTAAAGAAGCCTATGGAAATATATCCCCATAGTCTATTAGGCATCATAAAAGGGATACGTAATGTATATTTCCTCTCTGCAAGTTTTAAGATGCAACATCAAGCACATCCTTCCCAAACATTTTTACATACACTACTATTTTGGGCTAGTAGAAATGTCATTACAAATTTGTCAATGATTTTAAAATTTTTAAGCTTCAAACTCAAAAATTTGTTTCATATCATCTTCTATGAATCATAAAAATCATTATTGTGTTGCATACTCTTCTTCTATAACTCTTTGAAAACATTATGTTGTTTTTCAGTTGGAAGAAATGTCACATTTCCATTCTTTTCCTGAAATATTTTAAATACATTGTCTCGTTCCTCAATTAGAATAGATGTCACAATTCCATTGTAGAGAACATTATGTTGTTCCTCAATTAAAATTGACAATTGTAACTTATGATAGGTAATGTAAAACTGTTAAGACAAAAAGTTATTATGCTAACAACATTTAGTATCAATTAAGGTCTTGCTGCAAAACAGAAATTGAAGAGCTTGCAACAAATATCCAACTAAACTGTTAGGATTTCCATCTTAACTCAGTATATATTAAAGACTTAGAATTTAAAAAAAAAATACAAAATACAAAACTATTTCCATTTAAAAAAATTTCTGCTATTTTTTAATGTTTTGACATACACTTTTGAACCGAACTATCTCTTCTGAATGGAGAGACAACATTAATGAACAAAAAAAATATGTAGCTGATACAAAATTAGAAGCAAGTAAGGGTCATGTGCATGACATAAACTAAAGGAGTTTGCAACAAAATCATAGCATTTCCAACATTTTCCATACTCTCAACATTTGCAACATTTTCCTTACTCTCAAAATTTGCAACATTTCCTTTGTCATAACCATTACTCTTTGCTAAACAAGTATTTACAAAAACTGGAGATGGAGTAGCCTTTTAATGCCTTTTCAACTAACTTCTGATTATGGAAAACTGTGTATTACAAAGATAAATGATATGTCAATATTATCTCCCATTGACAACCATGTCTGGGATATAAATAACTCTGATGTCAGCCAGATCAACCATGTTATTGCATTGTGGACACTGCACATTGTTTACAGATACATGATTATAATTTCTAATATTTTACTGCAACAAATACAATAGAAACTTAATTCATATTTTCCTAGAACTTTATAGTTTTACTAGTTCAACATCACACCATGGAAATCCACAATTTGTGAGCTTGAATATTCTTACCTTGCCAATATTGTTCTCATGTAGCTAAAGCCACTTTCTAATACATGACAACCCAAACATGTGTCCACAGGAAAGGGAGCTGCATTTCCTTCCATATTTCAAATAACAGTATTTGGACATTTGAGATATCTTATAAATCTAATAAAACTTTTTGTTGTAAGAAAGACAATTTATTTGAATTCTGATCACAAGACATAGAGGACTTAAAAATAAATAAATAAACAGAAGTATACTAACTGCATTTATTCTAAAACAATGAAAGATAAAGAATTGTGACAACCGGTCATGAATAACCTGTCCCAATTCTTTTCTCTATGGTTGTTGGGTTTTAAAGAAAATCCCAAGTATTTTAGAACTTTGTTGAAATCCATAATTTTGAAGGGAAAAATATGATCAACTCTTGTCATTGGATTGTCACTTAAACCCATAGAAAGGGATAGACTTACATTCCTTTTTCTACACTATATATATCAGGAGCCTTGTTTAAGTACCCTGCCTCTCTGATATATCTTTTTTAAAGAGTGGTACATATTGTATAAAAAGGAGTTTTGAGATGGACATCCTTATTCCCACTTGAACCCCTTTAATTTTACATTTATTTATAGGATTCACTGATCTTATTCAGGCCTTCAGCATCTAGGAGGAGCAATAAAGGAGACAATGGGTATCCTTGTCAGAGCCCTCTTATGGGATTAAAGAAACTAGAAGCTGAGCCATTTATCATTCCTGGCTTGTTTTATACATTTCTTGGCATGTAGCAACTTTTCCATGTCCTCCTACACTAATGAGCAACAATCAAAGCGAAATTTGGCCCCTTTTCCCACCTCAGGATTTGTTAGCATTTGTTAATACTCTATTTGTTACTTAATGAACCAAAATTCCTAGCCATCAGTTTTAGCTGGATATCCTTTTTCTCAACACCAAATAAACTTAAACAATAGTTTTCGTGCAAATTCATTGAACAATTCCATCCCATGAAACAAGTATTGATCACTGTAATTTATTACTAGAAGTAAAACCATGCATGCTACTAGAAAACAATCCCTCTTCAAGCCAAGGTATTTGAAAGAATCCTTAATATGTAATTTTATATCCAATCTCTTTTGGTGCATATCCTTGTCTTGGGCTAGTTGAGATGCATCTTGTTGGATTATTAGTAATCCATGTAGTGGATAGTTGTTCTGCTATTACTTATTTATTTATTACTAAACAAATGTAACTACTCCATTACAACTATGTTCTCAAATTTATTTGACCACTTAAGTTGACTCTTTTTCCATTAGGGATAAAATAAGGTTTATGAAACTAATCCTTATTCAATCAAGGCTAAGGCTTATTAAAAATTTGAATCTTTAGCCCTTTATACATGCAACAAGTTTGATATCTTTACTTGTATGTAGAATCCCCTACTTGGGCTTCTTTCTATTTTTTTATGTCTTTAACTTTGAAGGGTTACCACAGTTTACAAGTTAAGTGTGTCCTCCCCTACCCACACAAGAGTGAATACATTAGATCATATATGATGCACATAGTAGGAATCTTCTTTTATTAACAATTAACGAGTGCTTCTCTTACCATCACATTGTTGAACAAAATTACATCATCAATTAATAACAACATTTATGTAGCAACACACATCCTCAATTGGATTATAAAACTATTTATTAAAAACATCCCTTATCCATTGTCCTTCTCAAGTTTAGGTTATTTTGTGAACCACTTTAATAGATTACGTAAATGTTTATGATATTTTGTTTCCTGACCACAGTATATTTTTGTGCTTATTAATGTCTTTGGAAAAATAAATTGGATTTTAAGCATGACTATCTTTGGATCTTATTGTATTTTATTAGAATTACAAATGATGAAATCTATGTGTTAATATTGCTCCTCTTCCCGATTCTTAAAGGGTGATAGCTTAATGGAAGAGTGCCTGCCTTACAAGCAGGAGGTTGGTGGTTCGATTACGCCATGCCCTAATGATATTGCAATGTATTTCTAAAGGTAAAAATGTAGTAGTGCAAGATAGATGCAATATTAGGCGCAACACTAAACGCAAAACAGGATGTAAAAGTGGAAGTCACACCAAACACAAAAGTGGATGCAAAATTGGACGTTACGCCAAACGCAAATGTGGGCACAAAAATAGATGTCACGCTAAACACAAAATTGGATGCAAAAAGAGACTCAACACTAGACACAATTAATGACTCAAAGCTAGATGCAATAATAGGCCCAAAACTAGACGCGACAGTAGATGAAAAAGTGGACTCCTAACTAGACGTAAAATTGGACATTAAATCGAGCACAAAATATGGTGTATCGATGGACATAAAATGAGGCGTAACACTAGGTGTAAAACTGGAAGCAACACTTGGAAAAAAAAACTTGAAATGAGACACAATATTGGATGCAAGATGGGACAAAAAATTGGATATAAAAATAGACGTAATATTGAATGCAAGATGAGATGCAACATTGTATACAAAACTGGATGCAATATTAGATACAAACATGGGTGCAAAACTAGGCACAACACTAGACGCAACATTGGGTGCAACATTGGGCTCAAACATAGATGCAAAAAAAGACATCAACCATGATGGAAAATACAACGTAAAATGATATGAAACATTAGGCACAAACATGGATACAAAAAAGATGTAAAACAAGATGCAAAATTAGATGCAAAAGGGGATGCAACATTATAAGTAAAATTGGATGCAAAACTAGACACAATATTGGGCCCAAAATTGGATGCAAACCTAGATGCAACGCTAGATGCAGAATTGGACACATAATTTGATGCAAATCATTGTGAAAAATTGGGTGAAAGACTATGAAAAACTAGGAGCAAAATAAGATGCAACATTGGATGCAAAACTAAGCGTAAAATTGGGTGCAAACAAGGATGTAACAAAGGATGCAAAAAAATGCAATACAAGATGCAAAATTGGGCACAAATAAGGGCGTAAAAAAAGATGCAAAAAATTTGGCACAAAAATGGATGCAAAAATGAATGTTAAAAAGGACGAAAAAAAAGATGCAATAGATGACATTTTACGAAATTGTACAATAGCACCAGGTTTAGCGCCAAATTGTTCACGACAATTGGGAAACAATTACACTAAAATGTGGCGCTAAATTCGATGCTAAATCCAATTTTTGTTGTAGTGAGGGTCATTTTTTCCTCCTAGTGCAATTGGCTTAGGATAGAGAGCTTTAAATTCCATTGGTGGAATTCCAATTTAGAAATAATCCTTGCTTGATGACCCGTGTGAATTACTTTTTAGGAAACAAATTATTTTTAAGATCAACATTATCTTCCTTAATTTGAGAATATAGTGCAAATAAACTAGCTTTAACTGGACAAGTTTGAGTAGTTGACATAGTGCCTTGCGGAGAGGATGCATCTTTCCCTTGGGGCCATATTGCAGAAGAAGTGTTCCCCAATATGACAAGGGCCAAAAAATTCGAGGTGGGTCTGTGATAAATAACCAAATATGATTTCTCTCCTGGTTTAGACTCTTTGGATTTAGACATTGATATCTCGAATTCTCCTCCTTCAAATCATAAAATTGATTATGACATTTGTATTTTTCTCAAGGTATCAGTCTTAAAAGGTGTTGGGATCACTTGAAAAATACCCTGTTGATCTGAATATAGCATGTCTATTTACCTCCTCCCATTTTTCCAAGTTGGAAATCTTGTCGATCTTAGGGTGAAGTTAATAGACATAGGCTGTTATTCTCATATCTCTTATTTTGTTTGAAAATATCCCTTAGGATTATATGTGCAAAAAAGTGGACTGGAAACTTTAAATTTGTTAGAGTCTCTTCAACTATAGCTTGGGATTCCCTATCTTTAACATTAAATGGGAAAAATTATTTAGGTACTTTAAATTGACAAGTGATATTGTTTGAAACAAAATGAATATCATCATAATTAACAATTTTCATGATTTATTCTAAAGCAAATAGTATGGGAATTAAGAACAATGGGAGATGATAAGGATCTAGCTTTGAACTATAGATTCAAATTTCAGTGTGATCTTCATAGCAAAACCATACTCCTACATGTTTTATGTTAATTTATTGTAACTTCATAGGATATTCCAAGATGTATTGTATTCCTCCTTCGAGAGATGAGTTTGGTCTTGTTAGTATCATTGAAAGAAGCAATGTAAACCTCTGAATGTAAGTCGGGTCAATAGTAACCAAGTGTCAATATAATAAATGTTATTTTGTGGTGTTAAGTTGTCAATTTGGCCCAACCAGTTAGAGAAGTTTGCCCTGATAGGTTAGTAGTTAATCCAACTGAAGAATATAAATATGGAGGTCCTCCTATTCCATTTGGACACAATCACGCAAGTTGTATTAGCAAGAGAGAGAAGGATTAGTGCGCCAAGAAGAAGAGAGCAGATGTTGTGTGGATTTTAGGCTGCATTGGTTGAGTTCTATACTAAGGAATTTTTGCGAGGTTTTCTCCCTTGTGGTTTCCCCAAGGAAAATATTTGTGTTCTTTTGTTCTTATGTTTATCTACATGTTTTTCTTTTAGTGATCTTCTAGTGGCTCTTTTTTTTAAGATATCATTTAAGCAATTTAAAAAAAATTAGCATGGTATCAAAGCCACCTTGAAAGGAGGCACTGCACAACTATGGTTTATTGTTCTTAAAAAATACCTCAACATATCAACAAGAAAAGAGGGCTCCTCCAACTCGCCTCTGAAGAGCGCATCTTTTTGTGGTGACAAAACTGAATTCTAAGAATTTTCAATTTTGGACCTATTACTGCTGCCAGGACAAACTAGGGTTTTAGTTTTTTGAGGGTTTCATCATCAATATCAGAAAAAGGAAGATCCCATATACCTCACCTCAATAGGGTGCATATTTTCCACTATTCATCTCCACCTGTGATCCCAACTACAATATTACGGTTTTTACTTCAAACCCTAGGACATCAGGAAGAAGGTGAGTCAGGAGCTTCTTTCTGCAAGTAATTATCTTTCCATGTCTTTCAATTTTAGGTTCTCAGTTTTCTGAGGATTACAAAGAATACCAAGCTAGATGAAAATATTGAAATGGCTGAAAATTTCGTAGCATTGAAGTATAAGATCGTGATCATCCTCCAAGAGAATGATCTAGAAAAATTTGTGAAAAAAGGAAGTGAAAGAACCAGTTAGAGATGAAGCCAAATCCAAGAACAAGAAGGATATGATCATAGCTAAATTAATCATAGCTAATTCAATCAAAGATAACCTGATTCCTTAAGTATCATCCATGGAGACTCGAAAATAAATGTTTCATGGCCTATCAGGACTATTTGAAGGAAGAAACATTAATAGGAAGATGACCCTGAGGAATCAACTAAAAAATGTAAGAGATCAAAATTCATATATTATGCAATCTTACTTTACAAGAGTATCTTAAATAAAGGAGAAGTTAGAAGCCATCAATGACATAGTTGAACAAGAAGAAACTGTAATGACAACTTTTAATGGCCTTCCAAGAGATTGGGAATCTTTCATCCAAGGAATATGTTCAAGAAGGAAACTAACCAAATTCAAGAAGTTATGGGAAGAATGTGTCCAAGAAGAAGAGAGGATAGAAGCCATAGAAGAAAAGTTAAATGAAAATGAGGATTAGGCCTTAACTGCCAATACCATATGTAAAATAAAGAGTCATGGCCATCCTCCTAAGACTCGAGGGTTTAAAAGACCCAAGAGAAAATTCTCAAGATTTGAATGCTTCACTTGCCACAAGTTAGGTCACATTGCCATTAATTGTCACATGAAAGCATAAATAATCAAGAATATGAGAAGGTTTCAAGTACATGCTGCTGAATACAGTGATCGAGAAGTAGAAGAGGAAGCAAACAAGGATGAAGACTCCAGTGAAGAATATGTTTTGATCTCTGCCCTAACTAGATCAATTTCACTAGGAAATTATACCTGGATGAATTATAGTGGTTCCTCCAAGAACATTACTAGTTTCAAGGATTCACTCGCATGCCTTGAATAAAAGGAATCCCCACACAAAGTGATGCTCGGAGATGATTCCCAATATCCCATTGAAGGTTTAGGAGAAGCATCCTATAAATTGGATTCTAGAAATCCTGTGAAAATGAAGGATGTCCTATATGTCCTAGGGCTAAACAAGAATCTTCTTTTCATTTTAGCTTTAGACAAAAAAGGCTTCAGAGTTTCCTATGTATATGGAAAAGTCCTCATGTGGACCAAAGGAAATACTATCAAATATGTAGTAGAGATTGGAGTTGAAGAAGGAGGTATCTACAAACTAAAGGGACATACAGATTCTACATTAGCAACTAGTACCACTAGTCCATGTGAGATATGGCACATAATGTTTTCTCATGCTCACTACAAATCCCTTCCAATTGTAAGCAAGGAGGTAACTAGTTTACCGAAAATTCAGATAGAACATGAAGGAGTGTGCAAGGGATGTGAACAAGGGAAGAATACTAAGAATCCCTTTCCAAAAAGTAATCATAAGGAAAAATGGATCTTAGATATTATTCACTCAAATATCAGCAAGCCAATGCAAAACACTTCATTAATTGGGTACTCTTACTATGCCTCCTTCATTGATGACTACTCCAGAAAGAATTGGATATAATTCTTGAAAAACAAGGATGAAGTGCTTGAAAGATTCAAAGAGATTAAGGCCCTAGTAGAAAAAATTTCTGAAAAGAAAATCAAGATTCCAAGGTCAGATAATGGAGGATATTTTACTTCAAATATATTCAAATATATCTATAAAGAGGAAGGGATTAAGAGGGAGCTCACCATTCCCTAAAATTGTTGACACAAACCCAGCTAGCAAAACCAGTCAATGGGGGTTCCCACTTGTTAGTAATTGAGCAAAATATGAAGAAACTTGAACTTTAAAACTTTAATCCATAATAATAGTGCATATAAATCACATCAATAATTCAAAGATATAAATCAAACCATAGAACACTGGATATACCCTGGGAAAACCCTCCATTGATTCGGAGGATGAAAAACCTAGCAAACGATATTCAAGTATGATAGATTAGTAGTAGAGAATGATTACAACAAACTAGAATATTGCTTTCACTGAGAGCACCAGAGAGATGATATTGAATGGAACACTGTATCCAACTTTCCAAGTGCATAGCACTTTAATAACAAGTCAAATTAGGTTTTACAACAAAAATAGAATGGTCGCATGTAGCAACAACTTGTTAACACTTAGAACATTGATCCATCTTTAATCATGCACCCCATACTGATCTAGTTTCAAGTTGGCACTCCATAATTATCTTCCACATGAATATATGCGCCTTCCATTAATTAAATAACTCTAAATGAGTAGTTAACTGAGTTGAACTGAATGTAACTGAGCTGAACTGAATGTAACTAAAGAGAACTAAATGTAACTGAATAGAACTAATTGTAACTGAACAGAACTGAATGTAACTGAAAATAACTGAATGTAACTGAATAGAACTAGTGCATCTCCATCAATTTTTATTCTCAATAACCATTTGCATAAATTAAGGAGTTGAACCCTTAATTAACTGAACTTGTTTACCATAAATGCAATTCAAATTCTCTCTCTATCTCTATGCTTATATTCATTATCTCTGCATGGTCCATGTGTGTTTTCATTAATTAATCATATCATACTCATAAGATCGTTTTCAAACCTATGATCATATGTATTTCCCCAGGTCATATAGTCATATGATAAATGAAATCACTCTAGGGGTAGCTAATCCCTACAGGAGACTTGTATCACCTGTTGACCATGACTAGCCATACATCACATAGTATATCTACTTTACATAGTAAAGTACACCACCTCACAACATGAGGATATTCGTAGGACTACACAATCATACTATCCACCTCAATCATATGAGGATATTCGTAAGGCTACACAAGCCTACTTCCCACCTCAATCATATGAGGATATTCGTAGGGCTACACAATCCTACTGTCCACCTCAATCATATGAGGATATTCATAGGGATAGACAAGCCTATTGTCTTGATATTACTCACAATACTTTACAACATCACCACCTCAATCATATGAGGATATTCGTAGGACTACAAAATCCTACTGTCTTGATATTACAAGACTGGAGAATGACTCCTAATGTTGTATTCTCAACACTCCCTCTCAGTGAGGGAGACATTCTTTTCCATACCAAGATTATCTTGGAATTGTCTAAACTTCATCACAGATAGAGGCTTTGTAATCACATCTGCAATCTGCTCCTCAGTAGATACATACTAAATTTTTACCATACCTTTCTTGAACATGTCTCGAATGAAGTGATACTTCATTTATATGTGTTTCGACTTGTCATGAAACACAATATTATCAGAAAGATTTATACAACTTTGGTTTTCACACCTAATCACTATAGGTTCTAGATTTACACTGAATAATCATCCGAGTAACTTTATTTGTCACACTGCTTCTCTACAAGCAGTACTAGCAGCAATGTACTCAGCCTCTGTTGTGCATTGGGAAACTAAGCCCTGCTTTCTGCTGGACCAAGAAATCATAGCAAAACCCAAGCTGAAATAGTATCCGGAAGTGCTCTTCCGATCAACAATGCTTCCACCCCAATCAGAATCAGTTTATCCAAGTAATAAAACTCCTCCATTGGAGGCATACCTGAGTCCATAAGTAATTGCACCGTGGAGGTACCTCAATATGTACTTACCTGCAACCCAATTTCTATGTCTAGGATCGATCATGAACTGACTCAAGATGCTAACTGCATAGAAAATGTTTGGCCTTGAGTGTACCAAGTACATCAATGAGCCAATCAATTGTCTTTATAATGTGGGGTCCAATGGATTCGATCTAGCTTCAGTCTCATGGAGTTTCCTCAAATTGGAATCCATCGGAGTGTTTATGGATTCACAATCCACCATGCCAAATCTTTGCAAGATGTCCACTATGTATTTCCCTTGAGATAGAAGTATCTCATCATTCCTCTACCAAATCTCAAGACCTAGGAAGTAGTGCATAAGAACTAAGTATTTCATCTCAAACTCTTAAGTAAGATCCCTCTTACACTTAGCAATCAATTTTTCCTCTCCAATGAGGAAAATATCATCAAGATATAGAACTAGTATCAGAGGTATGTTCTCCACTACTTTGAAGTACAAGTTGGAATCTACATCACTTTTCAAGAAACCCAGTTTCTGAAAGTAAATGTCTATTCTAGCGTACCAAGCTCGAGGAGCTTGTTTTAACCCATACAGTGCTTTCTTTAACTTGTAGACATGGTATTCCTTCCCATGTACCACAAAACCATCAGGCTGCTCAATGTAAACTTCTTCTGCAATCTCGCCATTGAGGAAGGCGGTCTTCACATCCATCTAGTGAAGCTTCCAGCCTAATACTGATGCAAGTGAAATAATAGATATGATATTAGTATACCTGGCCATTGGAGCGAAGGTCTCCTCATATTCAATGCCCTCTTTTTGAGAGAATCCTTCGGCAACAAATCTAGCTTTCAATTTGTCCACGCTACCATCTGCAGCATGCTTTATCTTGTAAATCCATTTAGAAGTAACAACTGACTTCCTCTTGGGTATGGGAACAATATCCCAAACATCATTCTTCAGGCTAGAATGATACTCCTCTATCATAGAATCTTTCCATACTTGTTTCTCTGCAGCCTCTTCATATGTTGAAGGCTTAGAGTCACTGATGTTGCTCATCAATTCAACATATCCTAAATAACTATCAAGATTCATATGCTTTTTGGAAGTCCCCACTAGTGATCCATGATTCTCAGCATCTCTATATATATCACAACACCATGCTTCCCTCATCTTTGTAGGAAGTTCATTAACTAGTTCAACCGGTTCATCAATTACAGGTAACTCTGTAGGCTCTGCTAGATTCTCCTTCTGAATCTCAGAAGGGGAAGAATCATTCTCATGATTTTTTCAAGTAGGAATCTTAGTGTCATCTATATATGGATCACATTCAAGCACTTTTGACTGCTTGAATGCTGCCTCCTCATAGAAATTCACATCCCAACTTACCTCAGCATGTCTCTCACTAGGTACATAAATTCTGAAAGCTTTGTAGGTCTCACTGTAGTGAACAAAAGTTCCCTTCTTTTCAGAAGGTTCCATCTTGGTTCTCTTTTCTTTTGGAATGTGAATATACACAGGACATCCAAAAATATGAAGATTTGATATGTCTGGGTTTTCACCAGTTAACACCTCTTCAGGTGTTTTCTCATCAAGAACTACATGTGGACTTCTGTTTTGAATGCACACTGCTGTACTAGTAGCTTCTGCCCATAAATAAGCAAAAATATCTTGATCATGAAACATGGCTTTTGCAACCTCATAAACAATTCTGTTCTTTCTCTCTACAACTCCATTATGTTGTGGGTTGTAAGGAATTGTTAATTTCCTACATATCCCTGCATCACCACAAAACTCATTAAAGGCATTTGATTCAAACTCTCCTCCATTATCAGACCTTAGGGCATGGATATTCCTACTTGTCTATTTTTCTACCAAGGCTTTAAATTCTTGGAATTTACATAAGGTTTCACTTTTGGCTTTCATAAAGTAAATCCATTCCTTACGGGAGAAATCATCAATGAATAAAACATAGTAAAGGTACGCACTGAAAGAAGGGGTAGACATGGGTCCACACAGATCTGAATGTACTAAGTCAATGATGCCTTTAGATCTAGTATGGCTGCTAGTAAATTTATTTTTAACATTCTTTCCTAAAGCACAACCTTGACAAATAGAATCATGAATAGAATCGAAACTAGCCTATACCTTTCACCATTCACTGTAAACCATGAAGTGCTATGAAGTGCAGATGTCCGAGTCTCCTATGCCAATGCTCACATGGGCTGATAGTATGAGTTACCATGGATGAAATAATCTTTCCTGGGACCTTGTAGAGTCCTCCTTCATGAACTCCGAAAATAATAGCAGTATCAAGGTTCTAGATCTTCGGCCATAAGTATACTTGATTCTTCATGAAGATCACACAGAATCCTTTATCTTCAAGGACATAAACAAAGAGTAAAGTTTTCTTCAATCCAAGAACATACAAAATGGCATCCATATGTAGTATGTCTCCTAATTTTAACTAGAATGATGTGGATCCAACTCCTAGGATTGGATATGTAGAATTCTCTCCCAATTCTACCATGCATGAGAATTGTTTCTCCTTTGGATTGGAGAGTGCACCCTTGAACCCTGACATGTGATTGGAAGCACCACTGTCAATCAGCCATGTATCTTCTTCTATGATGATGGATCCGGACAAAGCAGAGACAAGATAATACTCTCTTCTAGTCTCTTTCTCTTTGGGTGTAATCTTTTGCGAAGTTTCTTCTACTGCAATGGAGGCATGGAAATTTCCTTCATCCTTATTCCTTTTATTTCATTCTCTTGCAAACTTACCTTTATTTCCATAGTAGTAGCATTTAAACTTTGATTTTTCAAATTTCTTTGTAATCTCTTTCTTCTTTGAATGAAAGAATTTCTTGGGAGAGAAAGGCTTCCTCTCTTTCTTATTCCTAGCCATGAGAGCTAGATTCTCTTATTTAGTGTGCACTGTTTTGTTCTGGATGCGCCATTCTTTTTTAATGCATTCATGCCAGAGTCTTTCAAAATTGGGCTGCTCTTCACTTCCATTTATTGCAGCAATAAAGGTCTCCCATGAGTCATGGAGCCCATCAATGGTAGTTTGAAGAAGATCATCCTCATCTGTCTCCACACTGATGCTTGCTAGTTGATCATTCACATGTGAAATATTTGTGAAGAAAGATGCCACCGTCTCATCCTTCTCCATATTCATGCTGCGCAACTTGTTCTTCAAAGCATTCTTTTGCGTAGGATCTTTCTTCTCATAGATATTAATGAGTGTGTCAAAACACTCCTTTGCTATCCTCAATGGAGTGATCACCAACATGAGATTGTCCTTCACGGAGTCATATATGATATGCTTTACCTTTTCTTGATTCTTTTTGTAATTTGTCCTTCCTTCACGGAGTCATATATGATCTGCTTTACCTTTGCTTGATTATTTTTGTAATTTTTCCTTCCTGCATTTGTAGTGGGCTCTTCGATCACAGAGGTCACAAAAGAGTCTAGATCATGTTCCTCTATAATATTGAACACCCTCACCTTCCATGTATTGAATTTGGATGTTAATTCAAGTATATCTTCTGCACAGACGGATATAGAAGCCATTGCTTCACGCTCTTGATCAATGCTTCAAGATATGTAGAGGCTTAGAGTGTTTTCACAAAACTAATCTTATTCATGTCATTTCTCTGATACCATGTTAGTGATTGAGAAAAAGATGAATAAACTTGAACTTTAAAACTTTAATCCATAACAGTGCATATAAATCACATCAATAATTCAAAGATATAAATCAAACCATGAAACACTGGATATACCCTGGGAAAACCCTCCATTGATTTGGAGGATGAAAAACCCAGCAAATGATCTTTGAGTATGATATATTAGTAGCAGAGAATGATTACAACACAATAGAAGATTGCTTTCATTGAGAGCAACAAAGAGAGGAGATTGAATGGAACATTATATCTAACTTACCAAGTGCATAGCACTTTAATAACAAGTCAAATAGGTTTTACAACAAAAATAGAATGGTTTCATGTAGAAACAACTTGGTAACACTTAGAACACTGATCCATATTTAATCATGCACCCCATATTGATTTTGTGTTAATATGGCACTCCATAATTATCTTCCACATGAAGATATGCACCTTCCATTAATTAACTAACTCTAAATGAGTAGTTAACTAAGTTGAACTGAATGTAACTGAGTTGAACTGAATGTAACTGAAGAGAACTGAATGTAACTAAAGAGAACTGAATGTAACTGAACAGAAATGGATGTAACTGAATAGAAATAGTGCATATCCATCAGTGTTTATTTCCAATAACCATTTGCATAAATTAAGGAGTTGAACCCTTAATTAACTGAACTTGTTTACCATAATTGCAATTCAGATTCTTTCTCTATCTCTGTGCCTATATTAAATATCTCTGCATGGTCCATGTGTGTTTTCATTAATTAATCATATCATACTCATAATATCATTTCTAAACCTATGATCATATGTATTTCCACAGGTCATATAGTCATATGCTAAATTAAATCACTCTAGGGGTAGCTAATCCCTAAAGGAGACTTGTAGAACCTGTTGACCATGACCAGCCATACATCACATAGTATATCTACTTTACATAGTAAAGTACACCACCTCACAACATGAGGATATTCGTAGGACTACAGAAGCCTACTATCCACCTCAATCATATGAGGATATTCGTAGGGATACACAAGCCTACTGTCCACCTCAATCATATGAGGATATTCATAGGGCTACAAAAGCCTACTGTCTTGATATTACTCACAATATTTTACAACATCGCCTCCTCAATCATATGAGGATATTTGTAGGACTACAAAAGCCTACTATCTTGATATTACAAGACTGGAGAATGACTCCTGATGTTGTATTCTCAACACCACTCTATACATCCACGCCACCTTGATCTCCCTGAGCACCGGCAAAGACAAGTTTTAACCTGTCCGGCAACACCTACAGAGTGGATGAATTCTCACACAAGATGTTCGAGGGAGAGCTGAAGGAACCAAGTTTCCATGGAATAGGGGAGAGGAAAATGTGACATTAACTTATCAACATAGCACAATATTAACATATCAATTAACTTATGCATTAAAGTAACCATTCATTCTCATTCCTCAACAAATCACATTATTCAATTATGACTATACTAGCCATTTTGATGCGCAAATAGATGCAATAGAATAACATTACTTAAAATAAGGAAACATCTCATCATAGATCCATGATGCAGATTCACATAGAATTCATTATTGAGTCGCAGAAAATAGTAAAATAGTAAAACAGAAAAGAATGCAGTGATTCACATCAACTTCCGTCTTTTCATATTACATCCACACAAAATTACTATTCACAAATCAATAGATCTCAATTCAGATACTCAAAGATATTCTTCACTAAGCTTGGATGCTTCACACTTACAATTCTTCAACTACTTATAGTATTTCATCTTTACATTCAAGGTCCACTTAGAAAACTTCTAACTAATTCTTAACCGATTCTACAAAATAATGACCAATATCCAAAAAATCTGGTCAAAACTACAAAGGGTGACACCAAATTACATAAAATATTCTATTTCCACCTTGCACGCCATCTTTCACTTGCACAGTGTCTTTGATATTGTGCAGCATCCACGATGTTGTGCAACTAACTTATCCCAAAACCCCTTGCCAATAGGACCCCAACACAATCGTGTGGCTCACCCTCAAGCCACGCTAGCTTAACATGGTGTACTTAGTAATCTTTTGCTTGAAATCTTGATACTGCTAAGTAATTGCCTTGACCTACTCTTTGACTCTGTCAGCTATCTCATGGCTCATTGTCAGATCATGTGTGACTGCATGCTCAACCATTTTTTCAGCACTCTCCTTTTTACCTTCTTGTGTTTCCTATAGCGTAGAAACCAATTTAAGGGAGAGCTGTGCTCCAATCTCTTGGAATTCATAGAGCTCTGTGCTACACCGTTGTTACCTTTCTTGCACCTTCATTACCCACTACTGTAACTCCTTTAGCGCTTCTTATTTGGTGATCTTAACCATCAGTGGCATCACTCTCATCGATGTCTTCAATGTCATTAGATTTACTTGTGCTTCCTACAACTGTTTGATCAGTTGTGCCAATTGCTCATCCTGCACTATGTTTCCCTGAAAATGTGTAGTTTCATCTACCACTATATTTTCCTCTTGGTCCATCTCGTCAAGCTGTGTCGCCAAATATTAAATAGAAGTCTTATGTTCTCCTATTTGCTCCGGTGGTGTGGTCAAGTGTATCAAAATCTCCAAAATGATGTTGTCCCTCTGTAACTGGGAAATGATGACCCCAAGACGCTGTGCTCCATCCATGACATCTAGCTTCGTGGTACTCTCCAAGACGTGCTCATAGGAATTTGCAACTGCCGCTTCCAACTTGACTCGTTATCAAATAGATAGGCCTTCTCAACAACAAGGTGATCTTGTTCCTTCTTCAACTCGATAATCTCCTCAGCTCTCTTTGCCTTCAATTCCTCTTTTTATTTCTTCAACATGTTGATTTCTTGCAATTTTTCTTCCATCAACTTGTCTTTTGTCTACTGCAATTCCTAGACCTTTTTCTGCACTTTCTCCTCTTTCCCCTCCGACCGCAAGTACCAATCGCTGGCTTCTTTTTGTTTGTCTGCCAACTCCTGGTTGGAAACTAGTTGCATGTGTACCAATGTTTGCATGGAAAACATGTTGATATCCAATGATGTGTCTTGCAACTAATGCAACGAGGTGTTCAATTCCTCTCTTCCAGCGCCAATCATAGTAGGGGGGATTTGAACATTCCGAACCCGTGGCTCATTGTTGATTGACGCGAACTCCTACACAGTCACACTTTCTATCACTCTCTTCAAGATAACATCATATATTGGATCAACTCTTGTTCTTACCTCTGTGAATACTTCTTGTGCATATTTTTTCATTTCCTTTGCTGCTTCATCACTTGCATCTGTAATGGCCTTGAAAAGTCGGTTCAACTGTGCCTCCATTGTTGACGTAGTGCTACTACTCGCAACCTACTCCATGCGCCTCTTTGTTATTAATTTGTTGAACATATGTTTTGATTCAGGGTCTGTTGGTGTGGTCAACGATTCTTGATCTCAGTCCTAATCGCTTTGTTTGTCATCCATGTGCACTAGATCAATAGGTGCATCCGCTCGGGGTCCCGTCCAGACTTCTTCCAAACTAAATGGTTCTCACCATTCCATAGGCCAATCATTAACAATATCCTCCAACTCTATATCAGAAAATTTAGAAGGATTTGGAAACCATTTCCTCTCTGGGTCATGTTGTGCTTGTATGTGAATGGCGTGTGGTCCGATGGTGAGTCATGCAATCCCTTAATACTTTTTTCATGGATTCCTCAGATAACCTTGGAAATTTCATCAATGTTGCCTGTAGTGCTTTCCAATAGATCCAAAATTAAATCATGCAATTTGTCAATATTTCGGGTTCTTTTACCACCCATAGATTATGATATCATGCCCCCTTACATACTTTTACGGCTTCTACATCCCTGTCCTGGTAGTCATCTGGATCCATCCAAGCCACTAGTGTGATCAAGATGAGTAACCAACTGTATGTGAATGGTATTTCACCCACCTGCACTGCCACTACATCCTCCACCAACTGGTTCATGATAAAGAGTGACCAGTTCATTTGTATGCCTTGCGCATACTACTCAACGCATGCAACCACCCTCGAGTTACATTGGACGGGGTTGTTTTTCTTGACCACTTTGCTGCATGAAATCATTGTGCCAATGCACACAGCTTGATCATTGATATGTTTGATGCAGTAATCCGTCCTATCGTGCTCTAAAGCATAGCGATTCTTCAATGTCCCTGCCAGCTTCTTTTCATTGTCCTTTCCTCGAAAATACTACAAGGGGTATGGCCCATACTTTGGCAGCCCTATTATTTTTGAAATCCTCCCCACTATGACCTTGACCAGCTTATCCAGCCATAAGAATCCTCAATGGAAGCATGTTAAAAGCTGCTTTACACATCCATTTACTTCGGCTGGATACCCAAACTACCGCATGTTGATCAAACCTTATAGTCCATCTCTGTCTAGTCTGTGTGCCCAGTCATGTAGAATGCATTCTATTGGGTCTCCTCCTACTATGACCATTGGAACATAAGGTTCATTTGAAACATCCTCTAGTGCAAGAAATTCATCATCATCGTATTTCATCTGCATCAACGCAGGTACGATGTCGAAAATGCATACAATCCCTTGTGGCATTGCTGGCATCCTCACTTGATAGCTCTTTTTTTCATGGGCTTCTATAACACCCCGATTTTGACCCCATTTGCATTAAATGTATATGATGTATACATTGTAATTAATCATGATTTGGAGCTAAAGGAAAAATCCCCACCATCGATTTAGCGTTTAATGTTCCAGTGATTAAATCGTCGCCAATGGTATATCGTGATATCTAACACATTATAATTTTGGCATCATGTAACTATGCATTTTAATTAAAATGAACCCCAACTAGCTATGTCAATGCAACCAGAATGAAAAAGGCATGATTTTCCTAAGGATAGAGAGGGAAATTATTAAAATTTGGGCCAATGGGGAAAAACCAAGTGTCAGATGTTAAACCCTTTTAGTTGTCACCCACCCTTTTGACTTAATCGCCTTCCCTTGTCTCAATCGGTAAACTACCAAATTAAAAACCTCTGTTGTTAGTTGGGCAGTGGTGTGTGGCACGACTATCAGTCCTTTCCCACACACACACTCCACCAGCAGAATTTTTCACCCTCATGTGGGCAGGAAGAGAGGGAATGACCCAATTCTAGCATTCTTTCCCATCCTCACATAGAGATAGTCATTTTTCTCCTCATGCACAGGTTTGGGATTTTCTCTCAGGAAGTCACTTAGTTTTCATGCGTGCATGCAGCGACTGGTTCAGTCTTTGTTTTCCAATTCTGGGCCGTGTGTGTGCATTTTCCTCACTGGATTTGTGGTTATGTGTATACGTTCCCTTTTCCATACTGAGAGTCTGATCTCCTCTTCCAATTTCAGGCTGTGTATTTTCCATTGCTTCAGTGGTGAGATTGGGTTTGTTGTTTTCCCCATGTGTGTGGGTTGTTGCTGAGTTTTTCTTGCCACGTTAGGGCCAAGAACAACTCTGAAATAGCTTTGCTTAGTCTGAGTTGTGTTCACCATTTTTGGTTGCCATCATGTTTCCCTTTTTCTTTCACAGAGCTGTGAATTTCTTGACCTTGTTGTGTGTATGAAGTGGTTGGTATTTGGACTATATTGGAGTGGGAATGAAGGTTTGGTGTTCTTGATAAACCTGGTGTGTTTGGGAATCTCATAGACAGAGCTAGAGGGCTATATTTCTTCTCCACAACCCCTGAATAGCACTGGAAGGGAAGTCAGGGCCTGAGGGACTGTGTAGCAGAGAAGGGACTAATTCCTTGTGTTGGGTGTGTGTGGGTGTCCTATAAGTCAGGATAGTTTTGGTGTAGGTGTACTCAGCTCTTCCATGAGCCCACCAACTTAGCATTCAACTTCTCCCAGCTCCCTGATGGCCTAATAAACCCAACTGTGTTGGCCTGGCTGATTTTGTGTATATTTGGCTATGTGTGAGCCTGCTTAGTTCCTTATTCCTTGGGGAATCATGCCCAACTTTGGGGTGGTAGTGTTTCTGAGAGATTAAGGAGCACACTGGCCTATGGTTGGGTGGAACTTTGCAACGACGTAGCTGGTTGTGGGACAAGTTCTTCATAAGATAAGTATCCTTGACTATCTCATCTCTGCAAATTGTATTTTGTGGTTTAATGGAAATGATGAATGTGATAAATGCTTGAATGTATGGTTTTACTCCTGTTGTATGGTAACAATGTATGCATGTTTTACTTCAAAGCATTTCAGTTTTTATGTGTGTATGTTCATGGGGCTAGTTGCTCGGGTAGATAATGGTTTGGTAGCATCCTCTTCGCTAGTCAGAGGGTCAGGGACATTACATCTTCCTGGGATTTCCACCAAGTTGATTTGGAGGAATATACTAAGGGATTTCCTTCATGGATAGCCCTATTCGAGTAACTAACTCCATAACTCCTAAGCTCGATGGCCCTGTCTGCGCAGTCTCCTTTGCTTCCCTTGAAAATGTTCAAGTTTGTCTGTTTTGTGGTGCTGTAGAGCTAGTTACCAGCCTGATTGGAGAATCCCATTCACTCAAAATATCTATTATGACTGGGTAACTCTGCATGTCATACCAATTCCCCACAAAAATTATCAGTCGTGCACGCTCTCTGTACTTATCAATTCACTTAGTTCGCTCGGATTCACTTGGAAACTCACTCTACAACTCCGCAACTTCGCTCAAACTCTGCACAATGGTGTCCTCCGAATGCGTCAAGCCCCTTGTTATGGCATCAAGTTGATCCATTATCATCGTCACCAAATCAACATGATCATCATGACCGAATCCATCATTAATGACCCAAATTCGTCAGTGATCCTGTCAATCCAACGGTCGGATTGGCCATAAATGTGTGTTGCTTCAATAAGCACCGCCGGTTAACTGCTTTTAAATTTCTTCATTTATTGTTGATTTGACTCTGTGCACAGCCCTGCCATTGTCGCAACATGCTATCCTAATTGCGCTACTAACTCCTACTCCTATGCATCCACTATTAAAATTGGAATTCGATTTAGATCTTCAAGAAGAAATTTCTAATAATGTTTGTAGCAAAAGAGTGGAGAATGAATATACAAACTGAACAAAACAAACCACACAGGAAACAGACAAGTATTTCTTAGGAATTTATAGTATCATTCACAATAATAAAATTCGGTGTTACAATAATCTACATAGGAAAAGAATTCAAGTGCATGACATGCAATTCGAATCTATCCACTGGATATGACTGAAGCTAACTAACCATCTAACTCATGTTGTCTAAATCAATGTCAAAGTGCAATAGATCAACTCCCAAATGTCCAACAACTCAAACAATCAGTGACAACTAGTTAACTCAGTGCAACTGAGTGTGGTAGGTGGGAAAAGGCGCATACTCCACATGCATCCATGCATTATCCATGCAAAGCTTGTGCTAGCTAACTGATTGTGAACTAAATGAAATTAAATGGGGGCCAACTGAGACTAACTAGTACTAAATCCAACTAACTGAAGTAGGTTGGTGTCGGGACTCCCAGTGGCTCCTAAAATGCAGGGATTGGTCTAGGAGGCGCCCAAACTGATGCATGCACATGCAGTAAGTGTAAGTTAACCTCTAGCAGTGTTCCCCACACTCCATTGACTAGTACATGTGGCCCCATTAGGATAATTGTACCCAATGGTACTAGTGAACCCAATTAATTAATTCAAAGGTTCCTAAGTTAGGATAAATAATCTAATAGACAGTATGGTCAAGGGAGGATTAATAATACTAACAATCCCACTGAATCCTAACTTGGACAACTGTGGGCCCTGGTAAAAATACCATAGGTCACCTAAATAGAATCTAAAAGACATAATGCTTCTTAATAAAACCGAGGAAATAGGGGAAAACCTCAAGGGAAAAAAAACCTTAAAATAAGCAGAAATACAAATTTTGAAAAAACTTGTGAAATTTTTTGCTACTATTTGCAATACTATGCAACCGTAGTATATTGGTTCTATGTAGGTGAACCAATGAATCCAAACACGGTGCTTATTTTTGGAGGGATATTCCTCTTTGTAAGAAGAACAATGCACTCAATTGAATTAGAAATATAAATAGTTGCACGATGAAAACTAGTCCCATGTAGAGCAACTAAAAGCATCTGAAGAGAGAGAAAAGATGCTTAAGAATTCGAACCATGTGAGGAACACCCAAGCAACTAATATATTTCAGCCTTGAATAGAAAACCATGAGTGGTAAAATCAACCACAAGTGTTAGGAGCAAGTGTCCAGGGGGATGCAGAATGTCTTCCTCTTTAGTAGTTTTATGAGGAGATGAGCATGTGACCAAAGGTAGAGAAGCCTTGGGACTGTGGAGTGTTGATGTATTTGTAACTTTGAAATGTATTCACCTATATATGTTATGTATTGTACCCCGGTGTTCATTCTGAAAATTGTCTATAATGTATTGGAGTCATGTCATGCCCCAATGTGCCTATCGAGAGATTCAATAATGTAAACAAGTCATGTCAAGTCATTGTGGGTAACCCTCCTATTGATCAAGGGTTAAACTCCCTGCAGTTATGGGGCCCTAGGGTTATTAGACTCTCCTAGAGAAGTTGGCCCTAGTGAGTTATTTTCAAGTTATGAATTAGAATAAATAGAGAGTGAGCCTTTCTATTTATCACACATTCACTCACACTCAGTTGTAGTCCATAACTGAGAGAGAAGAAGTTGTTGGGACAAGAGAGAGAGAGACTACTGATGTCAGGAGATCATCTTACTATTTTTGGGGTTTTTTTTTGGTGTTGATTCTACCTCTGATGAAGTTGCGGGTTTTTCTCCTTTATGGTTTCCCTGAGGAAAAACATTGTGTTCATTATCTCTTATGTTTGATTACTATGGTTCTTATTCTCTCAGTTAAATATCCTAACATAATGCTAGCTTAAATGATAAAAAACTAACATGGTATTAGAGCTAACCTGAGAAGAAGACATTATGCAGCTGTGGAAACTAGGGATTCCTACTTTTTGGATCTCTCTCCATAGATTTTCAGCAAAAGAAAGTTGGGTTGACTCTCCTCTCCAGGGCGCATCTTTCTATCGAAGCAGAATCTTATTCTAAGCATTTTTAGTTTTGGACCTGACTCCGTAGGCTTGGATTGATCTTCTCTTCAAAATCAAAGTTTAAAGATCAAGATCAAAGCTTTTGGTTGGACATAACTCCGGGAAATTCAAACCCTAATCTACTCCTGAACCAGTACTGCAGAAATTTAGCTCCAAATCTAGTTTCGACATCTTGACCTGGTAAGATATAAATCTTTTGTATTTCCATTTGAGGTTCTCATTTAAGATGTCTCATCATACCAAGCTTGATGAAAAGCTTGAGGGAGCTGATAAATTCTGAACCTGAAAGTATAGGATCTCCCTGTTCATGGAATAAAATGAGTTGGACTCTTACATCACGGAAGAGGATCCAGTTCCAGAGGGAGATGAGGCTAAATCCTTACACAAAAAGACATTGGTCATGGCTAAAAGGATTATTGCTAATTCATTCAAGGATCACCTCATACCACAAGTGTCCTCCCTAAAGAAACCTAAAGCTATGTTTGATTCCCTGATGAAATTGTTTGAAGGGAAGAACATAAATCAAAAGGACTTTGAGAAACCAATTGAAGAATTTAAAGATCCAGAATGCAGAAACCATCCAATGTTACTTTACAAGAGTCTGTCATATCAAAGAAAAACTTGAAGCAGTGGATGAGGAAGTGGAGAATGCAGAGATTGTGATGACCACCATGAATGGTCTCCCTAGGACATGGGACTCTTTCATTCAAGGGATCTGTGACAGAAAGAAGCTAGTCAAGTTCAACAAACTATGGCAAGAATGCTCTCAAGAAGAATCTCAGATAGCATCTCGAGAAGAAAAGATGGAAAGTGAAGATAAATCTCTCACCGTACACTCCTAGAAAAGCAGAAGAAGGTCTCATCACTCCAAAGGTAAGAACTATAGAAATTCAGGCCTGCAGTAGATTAATTTCACTCACAGCAATTAACAATTGATCATGCAAATTATCAACAATGGAGACTGAATATGGAGCTGTAACACAAAATTATATTAACTGAGTGTACAATAGCCAACCCTGTAATAACATAGGCTTCTCAATATATAGAATACATGAGCAAATGGAATGCATAAGGAAGCATCCAAATCTAGCATAAAGCAGGCTTACCCAAAATAGGCAAATCCCCATAGGTGTAAAAAGCTGATCCCAAATCTATCAAGGACCTTACGAATTAGCAAGGGTGCATGGGCAAGCTAAAGAGTGGTCAAATGGAAGCTCATACATGCTTTTTCATGGAGGAAAGAGTGGAGGAGGAAGAGGCAACAAAGCTGATTCACCTCACCTAGTCTTGCTTTCCTATGTGCCTTAAAACACTGAAAAAGCAGGCAATAAACCAGAAAAAGCAGAAGGGCGCCTAGGAGGCCAAGAATAAAGCAGATTTGATTCCTAAGGCTTTACCAAGCGCTCCATGAGTCAATAATGGCAAGTTTGACCTCTATGGATAGGCAATTAGCAACTTGCACATGGTGGGACTCATGGACTAGGCAAATAAGACAAAATAAATGAAATAATGTCTAAGTGGGTAAATACTATGGGTTGATTATTCTAACACCCCCCCTTAAGCCTGAATTTATGAGTAATAAATCAAAAAATATAGGGCCTAGCAACAAGGCTTAGTCACCCTTTACATAGTGTATGTCCATATGAAACAAGGAAAGAGGCAAAACCAACTTGGGAAAATCCTCCCTTAAACATGGACTGTAAAACAAAATTGTAGAATATTGTCTCCACTCATGATTTGACAGCATGATCAGCAATCCCCAGCAGTGATTTGAGATTGCTGAAGGTCTTCTCACAAAATGATTTTGTGAAGATGTCAGCTACTTGTTCTGAAGATGAACAGAAGAGTAGGTGAATGGTGCCATCATGCACAAGCTCTCTGATGTAGTGCATGTGAATCTCAATGTGTCTGGTTCTCTGATTCTGAACTGGATCCTTTCATATTCGAATGGTACTCTGGTTATCATAGTAGATGGTAGTTGAGTACTCAGGTTCGAAACCACACTCTCCAAGTAAACCCTGCAACCATAAACACTGAGTT
>LPNX010115010.1:70963-131240 GCA_001517045.1 Pseudotsuga menziesii
TTCCTTTTGACATATCCAGTGAGGAGAAGGCCTCCTTAGTCGAAACCATGTGTCTTGAAGCTCCAGAATCTATGATAAAACTGGGTGAGCTTGATGTGCTAGCAACTAGAGCATGAACTCTCTCTCTGTCATCAGAACTTGATCCTCCTTCTCTCTTTTTTGAGCCTTCTGGAAGGGAGATTCCATTCTTCTCCAACAGTTGAGTTAACATATCTATATGCTTTTTCATACAAGATCTTTCAGTATGATTTCCCTTCGAACGGTATGAGCACTTGTTCATATCACCTTTGTTTTTCTTCTTCTGGGTATTTTTCTTGGGACCTTGTTGATCCTCTGGAGACTGCTTCTTGTCTCTTCCTTTCTTAGGTGGCTTTTTATCTTTCTTCTTGCTTTTTGAATCCACCTTCAAATCTCCAGCAACCAGAGCTTGGTCTTTGGAAGGTTTGATGGTGCCCATCATCACCAGCTTGTCTTGTTCCTGTGTGAGAGATTCCATGAAATCTACAAGGCTAGGCATCTTCCAGGTTCAAGCTGTGAGTTTTGTGGCATAGAAGGTTGAAACAAAGACTGAGTAGTCAGGCCCTAGCTTTGAGAGGATGGACAATACGAGCTGCTCATCTTTCTTTTCAATACCACACTGTTTCAGCTGCAAAACTAGTGCTTTGAACTTGGAGAAGTATAGCTGCAGTGATTCAAAATTACTGGGACTCATGGAAATCAATTCATTTTCGATTTGGTGTCCCCTCATCTCATCTGTCTTTCTGAAGAGTTCAGAAATTTTCTCCCATACTTGATCCGGTGAAGTTAATCCATCGAGATGGAAAAGGAGGTCTCGGGAAATACTGAGACATAGGAGGCCATAGGCCTCATCTCTCCGATTGTGCCATTTGATCTTCTCTACAGCTGAATTGGGCTCTGCTTCTATTTCCATAGTCACCCTGTAGAGGCCTTTCGCTCTCAACAAGATCTCCATCTCTGCTTTCCATTCAAAATAGTTGAAGGGAGTGAGGATAGTTTTCTGTGAATCCATAGCTTTAGAAAATCTGTCCCGGCTGTCAGTAGAAGGCTCCCAGTCTTGATGTCGAACCTGCAAAACAATTTTTGGAGGAGAGTAACAACCTACAATGGCTCTTATACCATGTAGAAATTTAGGCCTGCAGTAGATTAATTTCACTCACAGCAATTAACAATTGATCATGCAAATTATCAACAATGGAGACTGAATATGGAGCTGTAACACAAAATTATATTAACTGAGTGTACAATAGCCAAACCTGTAATAACATAGGCTACTAAATATATAGAATACATGATCAAATCAAATGCATAAGGAAGCATCCAAATCTAGCATAAAGCTGGCTTACCCAAAATAGGCAAATCCCCCATATGTGTAAAAAGCTGATCCCAAATCTATCAAGGACCCCACGAATTAGCAAGGGCGCATGGGCAATCTAAAGACTAGTCAAATGGCATCTCATAAATGCTTTTTCATGGAGGAAAGAGTGGAGGAGGAAGAGGCAACAAAGCTGATTCACCTCACCTAGTCTTGCTTTCCTGTGTGCCTTAAAACACTGAAAAAGCAGGCAATAAAGCAAAAAAAGCAGAAGGGGGCCTAGGAGGCCAGGAATAAAGCAGATTTGATTCCTAAGGCTTTCCCAAGTGCTCCATGAGTCAATAATGGCAAGTTTGACCTCTATGGATAGGAAATTAGCAACTTGCACATGGTGGGACTCATGGACTAGGCAAATAAGACAAAATAAATGAAATAATGTCTAAGTGGGTAAATACTATGGGTTGATTATTCTAACAAGAACTTCCACCAGAAAGATAACACTAGAAAATATTTATCTAAATTCAGATGCTATACATGTGATGAAAGAAGAAACTTTGCGAAAGACTGTCCTAGAAACAAGATTAACTCTCATAGGAAGAAGGGAAACAAGAGAATACATCATACTCATGCTATAGAAGATGATGAACATTCTACAAAGAGAATCAAGAAAAAATTGATGATTCTTCAAGTGATGAAGAATATGTCTTGATTTCCTCCCTCACGGGAACTATCACACATGGAAGCAATGATTGGCTTATAGACAATGGTGCTTCCAAACATATGACGTGATTCAAAGAATCCTTTGTGAAAATATCTGAACATGAGTCACCTCACAAGGTGAAACTTGGGGATGACTACAAGTATCCAATAAAAGGTAGTGGGGAATCCTCCTATAAGCCAGACTCTAGAAAGTTTATGAAGATACAAGATGAATTGTTTGTACTAGGACTAAAGAAGAAACTCCTCTCCATATCAGTATTAGATGCAAAAGGCATGAGGGTTTCATTTGTAGATGGCCAAGTTAACATGTGGCCAAAGGGAAAGACTATTAATGATGTAGTAGTGATTGGAGAACAAGAGGGAGGTCTATACAAATTAAAGGGCAATCCAGAACAAGCCTTGTTCCATGACACAATAGAGCCAAATGAACTTTGGCATAGAAGGCTTGCACATGTGCATTACAGATCACTAGCACTTGCAAGCAAAGCTGTTGAAGGTCTCACAGAAATTTAGGCAAAACATGATGGAGTCTGCAAAGGATGTGTGAAAGGAAATAACACAAAGAATACATTTCCAAGTAGCAAGAGAAAGGAGAAAGGAATCTTGGAAATCATTCACTCCGATGTATGCAATCCAATGTCATAAAGTTCATTAAACGGGTAGGTATACTATGTTTCTTTTATTGATGATTTTTCTAGAAAGACATGGATATACTTCATGAAGAACAAAGATGAGGTATTTAGCAAGTTCAAGGAATTCAAATCCTTGATCGAGAACGACATAGAAAAGAAGATCAAAACCTTTCGATCAGATAATGGTGGAGAATTCACATCAAATGAATTCAAAGCATTATGCAAAGATTCAGGGATTAAGAGGGAGTTAACTACTCCATATAATCCACAACAAAATGGGGTTGCAAAAAGGAAGAATAGAATGATCATGGAAGCTACAAGGGCTATGATTTATGATCAATATATTCCCATGCATCTATGGGCAGAAGCTTCCAGAACAATGGTGTATGTATAGAACCATACTCCACACAAAGTAGTCGAGAACAAGACACCCAAAGAAGTCTTTTCTGGTGAGAAACCAAAATTCAGCCATCTTGGAATATTCGGCTTCCCAATGTACATAGACATTCCGAAAGAAAAGAGGACCAAGTTAGATCCTTCAGGAAAGAAGGGTATATTTGTGGGATACTCTAAAATCTTGAAGGCTTACATGATATACTTCCCAGGATTCAAGAAGATTGATATCAGCAGGGACATAACATTTGATGAAGACTCAAATTACAACAAATCTAGAAAGAGACCTACTGAAGAACCTAAAGAAACAGAAGCACCCAAAATTCATGACACAACCATGAATGAATAAATTCAAGAAGAAGATCGAGAAATATAAGAACCTCAAGAACCTATAAATCCACCTGAGGAGAAGAATCCTCACAAAAGGAAACCTGGTTGGGTACGAGAAGCTATCCAAGGTGCAGAAATATATGGGGCTCTAGAAGAAAATCACAGAGAAAGGAAAAGAACCAGGTCTTGTTCTGGTTATGTAGCCCTACTATGTGACATTATGGATAAAGAACCTTCCAACTATGAATAAGCGATAGAGAAGAAAGAATGGAAGAATGCTCTGATCGAGGAGTGTCAATCGATCATGAAGAATTATGTTTGGGATGTTGTCCCAAGACCAAAAGGGAATTCTATTGTAACTTCCAAATGGATCTACAAGATCAAGCATGCTGGAGACAACAGCATAGAAAAATATAAATCAATATTTGTGGCTCGTGGCTTCTCCCAGAAAGAAGGAATAGATTATGAAAAAACCTTTGCACCTTTAGCCAGATACACTTCCATCAGATCAGTACTTGCTCTAGCTATAGTGATGAAATGGAAGATACACCAGATAGATGTCAATACTACCTTCTTGAATGGTGTAGTAGAAGAGGAAGTGTATGTGGAGCAGCCACTCAATTTTGAGACACATGACAGGGAGACTCATGTGTGTAAATTGAATAAATCCATGTACGGTTTGTATGGAAGAATTGATGGATTTCTATCCAGTTTTGGATTTATGAAAAGTAAAATAGATTCCAACCTTTACAACAAGGTTGAAGAAGGTAACCCAGTGATACTCCTACTATATGTATATGATATGTTTGTAACAGGTATGGATGGGTTTATTGCTGATATGAAGAGAAAGCTTGCTGAAGAGTTCGAAATCAAGGAATTGGATATGATGCACTATTTTCTAGGAATAGAGGTGTGGCAAAATGCGGATGGAATCTTCCTTGGATAAGGGAAGTATATAGTAGAGATCTTGAAGAGGTTTGGGATGATGGACTACAAGGCCATAACCACACCTATGGAATCGAACCTGAATCTATTGAGCGATGCTTCATTAGAAGAGGTTGATGCTATGATGTATCATCAGATGATTGGGTCCTTGATGTATCTGATGAACAAAAGACCAGATATTTGCTTTCCTATGAACACCTTAAGCTAGTTCTTGATATATCCAAGACATGTTCACTTGATTGCTACAAAGAATATTTTGAGGTACCTAAAGGGTACAGTTGATTATGGGATCAAGTATGAGGTGAATCAAAAGATTAACCTGGAAGGTTATGTTGATTCAGATTGGGTAGGCAGTGCCATCGATAGGAAAAGCACTTCAGGGTGTTGCTTTAGTATGGGATCAGGTGTGATCTCTTGGTTTAGCAGGAATCAGTCCTCTATGGCACTAAGTACAACTGAAGGAGAGTATGTTGCAGCTTGTTCAGCTAGTTGTGAGGCAGTATGGCTAAGGAAGCTACTGTCTGATTTATTTGATCTCCAGTTGGATACTACTTGTATATATTGTGACAACTAGAGTTTTGTGAAGTTGTTAGAGAACCCAGTGTTCCATGACAAGTCAAAGCATATCAAGATCAAATATCACTATATCAGGGATATGGTGCAGAGAGGAGCAGTGAAGCTCTAGTATGTTGCAATAGATGAATAGATAGCTGATGTGTTGATGAAGCCATTAGCCATAGTGAAATTTGAGTACTTCAGGGAGAAGCTTGGTGTTATCCAGATCGAGGTTCCCTCCAAGGGGAAGTGATGAGTCTGTGAGACATTCTGACATGGTGAGAGGACTGATTCCTTCCATGGTCAGATGTAAGGACTGAACCATTCTGTCATGGTGAGAGGGTTGGTTCCTTCAATGGTCAAATGTAAGTGCTGAGCCATTCTAAGGTGACTGTGAGATGTGTTCTCACATGATCAAATATAAGCGATGAATTCCATTCTATGAATGGAGGCACCTGGTCAGTTACCAGGAATACTCAGCCTAAGGCTGAGGGCCATTCTGATGTGACTATGGGATGTGTTCTCACATGATCAAATGTAAGTGTAGAACCATTCTGAGGAGACCATGGGTTGTGTTCCCACATGATTAGATATAAGTGTTGAGCCCTTCTAGCATGAATACGGGATGTGTTCCCCACATGGCTGGATATAAGTGCTAAGCCCTTCTGATAGGGTTTTTGGATGTGTTCCTCCCATGGTTAGATATAAGTGTTGAGCCCTTCTAATATGGTTCTTGGATGTGTTCCTCCCATGGTCAGATATAAGTGCTAATCCTTTCCGATATGGTTCTTGGATGTGTTCCTCCCATGGTTGGATGTGAGTCCTAAGGCTTTCCGGTATGGTTATTGGATGTGTTCCTCCCATGATCGGATGTGAGTACTAGGCCTTTCTGATAAGGTTGTCGGATGTGTTCCCACATGGTCAGATGTGAGTGTTGGGCATGCCTTTCTGACATGGTGTTGGATGTATTCCTCTCATGGTTAGATGTAAGTGTCGGGCGGGCCATTCTGACTTAGGGTCGATATAAGCGCTTAAGAAGACCTACATGGAGGCTAGGCCTATAACCAACATGAAAAAGGGTTGTCTCTGTAGAACTTCCTATGACGAGAAGAATCAAGAGATAGCACCAGTGATGATGACCCAGTGATGATCCAGATCCAGTGATGTTGATCCAGTAGTGATGATCTAGATCCAGTGATGATCCAGATCTAGTGATGATCCAGATCCAGTGATGTTGATCCAGCAGTGATGATCCATATCGAGTGACGATCAAGATCCAGTGATGTTGATCCAGCAGTGATGATCCAGATCGAGTGATGATGATCTAAATCAAGTAATGATCTAGATCTAGATGAAGATGAATGGAAGATGAAGATGACGAGGACTCAATGATGATCCATATGATACAGAGAAGAATACTTGTGTTGATAAATTGTGTTGAGAGAATATCTTCCTAGTTAAGAGGGAGTGTTGATGTATTTGTAACTTTAGAATGTATTCACCTATATATATTATGTATTGTACAATGATGTTCATTCTATGAAGTTTCTGTAATGTATTGGAGTCATGTCATTCCCCGATGTGCCTATTGGGAGATTCAATAATGTAAACAAGTCATGTCAAGTCACTGTGGGTAACCCTCCTATTAATCAAGGGATAAAGTCCCTGTAGTTGTGGGGCCCTAGGGTTATTAGACTTTCCTAGATAATTCAGCCCTAGTGAGTTATTTTCAAGTTGAGAATTAGTATGAAAAGAGAGTGATCCTCTCTATTTATCACACATTCACTCACACTCAATTGTAGCACATAACTGAGAGAGAAGAAGTTGTTGGGACAAGAGAGAGAGAGACTACTGCTGTCGGGAGATCATATTACTATTTTTGGGGTTTTTCTTTTGGTGCTGATTCTATCTCTGAGGAATTTGTGGGGTTTTCTCCTTTATGGTTTCCCCAAGGAAAAACATTGTGGTGATTGTCTCTTATATTTGATTGTTGTGCTTGTTATTCTCTTAGTTAACGATCCTAACATAATGCTAGCTTAAATGATAAAAATATAACATGAAAAGTGAATTATTGAGCTCCATAATCTGATATAGCATTATAAATATCCAATAATTCACAAAATCTAATATCAGCAATCTCATAATAGAAAACTAACATCGAATCCTCAACAACAAAATTGAAGGATACTTGCGGTGCTTGATTTGCCGCACAAAAATTGATGAACCATGTTACAAGCAATACTCTTGAATATTAAAACATGGACCACATATTATTAGATCAAAAAATAAATCAGATCCAAAAGGGTTAATATCAGATCCAAAACTGTGAAGTGAAATCAAATCCCCATCAACAATTTTGAAGGAGACTTGCGGTACTTGATTTGTCACACAAAATTGATGAAACTAGTTACAAGCAGTACTAAAAGCTCATGAACCTGAAATATTGAACCAAGTAATATCAGATAATATATAAGTAATATCATATCATACCCAAATAATTCCATATCATATCCAAAAGTGTTGAATGGAATCAAATCCCCAACAACAATTTTGAAGGAGACTTGCGGTACTTGTTTCTTCACACCAAAATTGATGAGAATAGCTACAAGCAGTACTGAAGGCTCATGAACCTGAAATATTGAACCAAGTAATATCATATCAGATACAAATAATATCATATCTGATCCAATAAATCTCATATCATATCCAATATTTTTGCTCCACCGAGATGGTAGATGCACAATTTTCTCCTTCTTCAAAATTCTGAATATCCGTGCATGCAATCATGTAGAAATTTGTTGGAATATCAAGATCAATAAGAGTGAATGGATCACTCCTACAACCTGAAATTATTTTCAAAATATACAAATATTTACAAAATATAATATTAGCAAACTCATGAGAGAAAACTGACATCAAATCCCCAGCAGAAATTTTGAGAGAGATTTTTGGTACTTGTTTCTTCACACCAAAATTGATGAGAACAGCTACAAGCGGTAATGAAATCTATTGAACCCTAGAACCAATTAATATCATATCAGATCCAAATAATATCATATCATATCAAAGAAATTCCATATCATATCCAATACTGTGCTCCACTGAGATGGTAGATGCACAATTTTCTCCTTCTTCAAAACCCTGAGTATCGGTGGATGCAATAATGTAGGAATTTGTTGGAAGATCAAGATCAATGAGAGTGTTTGGATCATTCCTACAATATGAAATTATTTCCAAAATATCCAAATCATTACTTATCTAGACACCAGAAATATCATTAGATACAGAGAAACCAAATCACTCTCCCTTTCGTGGAGTAATCATTGGTAAACTATGCACATAATTTATAGTAGAAGAATCACTGGAGAATTTTTGCATAGAATGGAAGGAGAGATTTTATTCAATAACAGAGATTCAAATGTATTCTTCTATATCAGCCATGTGAGGAGATGAGATATCATATATCTCATGTAATTCCAGAGAAGTAGGGGAAGGAGTCACTCCAAGGAGACTTTCTTCATTTATAATTGACTGTGAGGAAGATTCTGCTTCTTTTTCATCTTGAACAATTTCATCAAAGAGAGTATAGGCTGAGAATTTTGAGTAAATCAATCTTGTGGTTCTGAATTTTCTCCCCATATTTCCATAAAAATCCTCATTATTCTTCCCAAAGATTCTATCTAGTTCTATCCAGAGATCCTTTGGGTATTCTGCAAACTCAATAAGGTCTATAAGCAAGCTTCAAGAAATATTCCCACATATTGCTCCCTAAGATCTATCACTGTCTTTCTCATATTCATAAGAATCTTTACCAAGTCTCATAGATACCTCATAGATACCTTGTCTCTTCAGAGATGCAATCATGTTCGAATTCCATTTTGAATATCTTGTGGATGGAGTAAGAAGAGGAACTGATAATATCGAATCCATATTAAGTTTAACCTGCAAAATATCACTGCAAAACTAAAAATATTTGAACTTAATTTAGAATCATGCTTTTACTCTCAACATGAGCATATTTTCAGGGTCCGTCATGCTCTCTCCAATGCTCTAAATAAATTTAGATCTAGAAAATTTTCATAGGGGACTTCTGTGGAAACCCAGCTGCTTTTGATGTTCAATGGAGAGAAACAAACATGAAACCTACCTGAGAAGGCTCTGATACCATATTAGAATTTGAATTCCATTTAGATCTTCAAGAATATAGTTCTAATAATGTTTTCAACAAAATAATGGAGAATGAAGATACAAACTGAACAAAACAAACCACACAAGAAATGGATAAGTATTGCTCATGAATTTATAGTATCATTCACAATAATAAAATCCATTTTTACAATAGTTTACATAGGAAAAGAATTTGAGTGCATGACATGCAATTCGAATCTATCCACTGGATCTAACTGTAGCTAACTGACCATGTAACTCATGGTATCTCAATCAATGTCGGAGGAAAATAGATAAACTCCCAGATGTCTAACAACTCAAATAATCAGTGATAGCTAGTAAACTCAGTGCAACTGAGTGTGGTAGGTGGGAAAAGGTTCATACTCCACGTGCAACCATGCATTATCCATGCAAATCTTGTGCTAGCTAAATGATTGTGAACTAACTGAAAGTAACTAGGGGCTAATTGATACTAGCTAGCACTAAATCCAACTAACTGAAGTAGGTTGGTGTCGGGACTCCCAGTGGCTCCTAAAATGCAGGGATTGGTTTAGGAGGCACCCAAAATGATGCATGCACATGCAGTAACTAGAAGTTAACCTCTAGAAATGTTACCCACACTCTAGTTACTGGTACATGTGGCCCCAGTTAATTAATTAAGGTTCCTGAGTTGGGATAAATAATCTAATAGACATTATTATCAAGGGAGGATTATTAATCATAACATCCACTTCCCCTTGGTGCTCCCTCCTTTCATCCATCATCCTACCTATATATATATTTGCTGTAGATCCTCAAGCATTGCACGGTTCTGGGTCTGTCCTATACTGCTTCAGCTTGTTACCATTCACTAACTTTGGTAGCATCGCTCCATCTAACTGATGCAGTTGAACTGCACCTCAATAAGTAATGAAATTAACAAGATATGGACCTAATCAATACATCTATAACTTACCTCGATGCTTCATGAACTTGCTGTCATACAACAACACCAAACATCCTTGTTGAATTGTCTGTTCTTTATATGGTGATCATGCCAAGCCTTCTGTCGATCCTTCTTGACGCACTGATAAAAACCCACAACAAAGCAGTCTTCCTCAAGATTAAATAACTGGTCTGATCGTTCTTCCACTACTGCTTCATCACCCATTCCCATCGTTGTGGAAATGCGTAGACTCAAAAAAAATTATTCCATAGGCATGACTGCCTCTTTCCCATCCAACAAATTGAATGGTGTATGTCCCGTCAATCTCTTGCAAGTGATGTGATATTCCCACAAGACAGTTGGCATGTTTAAGTCATCACGATTCGCTTTACATACCTGTGTAAGTGCATGCTCGGTTCACGTTACATACCTATGTAAGTGCATGCTCCAAGTCTTTGTTGAATTCTTGCATTGTCCTATTCACCTCTGGATGATATAGAGGACTATTCTTATGTTGTGTCTGCATCTCCTCCATTAGCACGCTTACCATACAAGTGATGAAGTGAATCCCTTGGTCAATAATCAATTTCCTTAGACATCCAAACTGAGTAACAATGTTGTCAAACAGGAACCTTGCTTTTATCGCAGCACTGCAATCCATGACTAGTGTGGCCTCCGCCGATATTGTTAAATACTATGTTGCTGTAATGATATACCACACACCAATTCACTTTGCAAGTGGGTTGATTGGTCCCACAAAGTCCACAACCCATTTATCAAATGGATGCAATGTCACCTGAGGTACTAGTGACATCTCATCCCTCCTTAATGGTTTTCCAGTTTGTTGAAAGACATGAAAACTCCATGCATAATCTGTCTCATCATTGTGAAGAGTGGGCCACCAAATCCCTGTGTGAAGTACCTTCCTCGCAGTAGCTCGCCCTCCATAATGTCCACCAACAACTCATGCATGGTCCTCTTCAAGAATCTTCCCTTATTCATGCGGTAGGACACATTGCCGCAGAATATCAACTTGTCCTACTTTGTATAGTTGTACAACGATCAACTAGAAATCCGAGGCCTTAACCACCAACTACTTCTTCTGACTTGTAGTAAAGTCCTCTGGTGGGGTTCCTGTCGCCAAAAATGGAATGAATTGATCGTAATAATCATGAACCATGTCGATTCAGAACAGCTACGCATCTAGAAATCCATATTCAATGCTTTTTGGCTCTTCTCCTATATGAATTCAATATAAAGGATCAGGGACAGCATTCAAGTGACTTGTCTTCATAATTATCTCAAAATCAAACTCCTAAAAGAGAAGCAGCCAGTGACATATATTCCCCCCCAACACAAGCTTATTGACTAGATATTTCAAAGCAGAATGGTAATACCTAAACTTCTTGAAATAAACATCTTGAAATAACTGCCCAATAGGTAATGCATAAACTTGTATAGCACATATACCATTGCCATACCTTCCTTCTCTGTGGTCGTATAGTTTTTCTCTGCAGACGACAACTTCCTACTAACGAAAGCAATCCGCTGATCTAGATCGCCTTCTCCTGGTTGCATGAGCACTACTCCCAGTGCAACAAATGATGCATCCACATAAACATTGAACTCTTTGTTCCAATCAGGGAAAACTGGTATCAATGTTGAATCCATCTTGGTTTTCAGTGTGTTGAAACTTCCATGACACTCTTGAATCCATATGAATGCTGCATCTTTCTTCAATAATTTCTCCATGGGAGCTCTGATTGCACCATACCCTCATATGAACTTGCAACAATACCCTATGTTCCCCAACATCACTCTAAGCATATTCACGTTTATAGGTGGCAGTGAGCTCAAAATTAATTAGCACAATCTTCGTAGGGTCAACCAATAGTCCTTTCTTGCAAATAGTGTGACCTACTAGCATCCCAAAAGGTGTGCAAAAAATACACTTCTTTGATTTCAGTGCGATCTGATGTTGTTGACATCTCTCCAGCATCAGTCACAGGTTGGCTATATGATCCCTGATTAAACCATAAACTGTCCAGTCATCCATATAAACTTGCAAGAAATTCTTAATGAAATATTTGAATGTAGTGACAACAACCCAGGAAAATATCACAGGCACATTCTTCAACCCAAAAGGCATCACAATGTACTGAAAACAACCCCATTCAGCAACAAATGTTGTTTTATGTCGATATTATTTTCCGATCCTTATCTAGTGATAGCCAGAAAATACATCTGTCAAAGAATACATCTCTACCTACTCCTTCTATAACTTCATCAGAAAATGGTGTTGAAAATGGAACATGCATACATGCAACATTCAATTTTCTTAGGTCGACATAGATCCAAACCTCACCTGGTTTCTTATCTTGGACCACCATAAGACTGATCCATTCTGATTATTCAACTGGATAAATTATTCTAACATCTAGCATCCTATCAATCTAATCTTTTGCCCTCCCCTTGTATCGCGGATTTAGGCGATACGGCCTTGTCTGTATTGGTTTTGCATCTGGTTTTAATGGTATCTTCATCTCTCCTAAATATCTGAGTATACCCTTCACCTCAGAAAACTTCATCGAGAAAAAATCTTGGAATTTGTGCAACAAGTCTATAATCTTTTCCATTGTTTCTTCATCTTATTATTCCCCAACACTTCCAAACTTTTGGTTATCTTCTATCCCAATGTTGACCTTTCTTATCTTCAATGGTTGATTCATTGGATCCGTCGGTACATAGGGTGCCGTGACATCCCGACTCCCTTCAGTTTATGGAATATTGATATTCCATAGATAATCATCATCTGGCTCTCCTGACACATTGTAACATTCCATCATCAACTGCATGTGACAATGTGCATGTAGATCCACTAGATATGCGAGAGTTACTACCTTCAGAACAACATCGTGAATGATTTGTAGTGCATTATGAACCTTCGAATTGGCATCCACAAAACTAAAGGTGTGAGTAAAGAAAATTGTCAATTCCTCCCAATTAGTGATCTCTCTGAACAAAAAAGCTAATACATACCAAGATTATGGCATTTCATCCAATGTGTGGAAAAAGGCATGGACTCACTCATCCTTTGGTCATAATTCCCACAATGTCTTACACTTAATCAAATGATCACTAGGACTACTCCATCCATCATACCTTTCAGCATGGAACACTTTTGCATCTCCAAAGTGAATTGTCATCAGTCTTCAACACTGTGACCATCCAGAGATCGACTTCTTATGGGTAGCCCACCAGCGTGCTGGGGTAGCCTTCAGCGCTTCCTCTAACGACAGTAACTACTATAGTTCTAAAACTTTATCTTTGAATTCGACAAGAAACCCGGATCACTGAGGAATCCTTCATAAATTGGTAACTCAATGGTCTCAGTCACGACCTGACATAGTGACTGCGTAATCGAGCCACACTTTCATAGCGACACTTCATGCAAGTGGTTATACCAATTCTCTAAAGCATATCAGAGTGAGAAGACACAGATCTAGCACTGCGCCAACCGAGTTCCCCATCAGTAGTAGGATGTACATAATATTCTGAAATGTTATATGCATGATCCAAACCTCTGAAAAGCTTCATATTTCACTGGCTCAATATACCTTCTCCCTTCATTTGGATCCATTGGAGAAATGACTCGGATGTCTTGATTCTCAAATGTCATTATAGGCTTCTTGAAATTGATGACTTTCATACTGTAGTTGGCCCATCCGGTCCCCAACAATGTGAGATAGGAGCCTCAACCATCAACTAATTCAATCACATTGAAATCACCATAGTTTTTCATGCATTCCACATCAATAGCTAGATGCGGAACCCTCCCAATTGGTGTTACTCTTTCTTGGTTGGCCAGTTGCAGCTACATAGGAGACTAGCTCAACGTTGGGATCCCCATATTTTTCCACGTTTGTCTTATCAAAATATTAACATTTGAGACTAAATATAGAATAATTGAATCAACCTCATAGTCCCCAATCTAAATATTCATGCGCATTTATTTCCCCATCTTCTTCTTATGCAAATAATTCACCGTGAAATCCTTCTTCCCCTTAGCTAATCGATGCAATAGAGTCTCAATATTGGAAAGAGCATCGAGATCTCTTGCCAGTGACAAGCAAATCTCAAAGAATTTATGCAAGGTATCATGCTTTTGCAAGGTTCCTAACTCCAAAACGGAATGAAAAGCAGTGGGCATTTCATAAATAGTTAACTTACTAGGATTCCTTCCGATTACATCACGTGCTTCAAAAAATGTGTCTTTCTCTATGTTAATGTCAAACTGCAAATTTTTTTCCCAACCAATAAAATTTGTGGATGTGAACTATATTCTCCCATTGTCGTACCTTTCCTAGTGATGACTACAATGTCAACATCCTATGTCCTGAGCTCTGCTGAGATCATTGCAATAATTTATCCCTAGATCTGGTTCAATGGTGGATTCACAGGTTGATTCACATGTTGATTTGTATTTAGGCTCTGAACTGGAACTTGGTTCTGAATTGGAATTTGGTTCTAGTTCTGATTATGCAGCTGGTTTTTGTTTGGCACTTGATTTTGGTTTTGCAACTGATTCTAATTTTGCAACTAATTCTGGTTCTGCAATTGTGGAACATTTCCATCCTACCATATTGCAATCAACTGTGTGATCAATCGCAGTACAATGCGTACATGTGTTGATGTATTTGTAACTTCGGAATGTATTCATCTATGTATCTTATGTCTTGTAACCCAATGTTTATTCTGGAATGTATCTATTATGTAATTGAGTCATGTTGTCATGCCCCAATGTTCTGATCGGGAGGATCTATTATGTAAACAAGTCATGTCAAGTCATTGTGGGTAACCCTCTGATTGTCTAAGGGTTAAAGTCCCCGCAGTTCTGGGGCACTAGGGCTATTAGACTCTCCTAGTAGAGGTCGGCCCTAGTAGGGCTTTATTCATGCCGAGATTAGTATAAATAGATAACTAGAGTCTCTATTTATCACACAACTCATCCGCACTCAAGTGTAGCGCATAGTTAGAGACACTAGGGCTAGACAAGAAGACGATTAATGCTGTCGGGATATGACTTATTGTTTTGGGCTATTCTATTTTGGTGCTAATTCTATCTCTGAGGAAGTTGTGGGGTTTTATCCTTTATGGTTTCCCTAATGAAAAACATTGTGCTCATTGTCTCTTGTGTTTGATTGTTGTGCTTGTTATTCTCTCAGTTAAAGATCCTAATAATGCTAGCTTAATGTTGAAAAAATAACATGGTATCAAAGCTAACCTAAGAAGAAGACAATGTGCAGCTGTGCGAACTAAGGCTTCCTAGTTTGTGGATCTTCCTCCATATATTTTCAGCAAAAGTGAGGTGGAATAACTCTCCTCCTTAGGGTGCATCTTTCTATCGAAGAAGAATCCAATTCTAAGGTTTTTTAGTTTTGGATCCGACACTACTGTTGGAAATTAGGGATTTTCACAGAAGAGGAATTTTTCAGTGAGCCCATGCCTAGATTGATATATTCCCCAAAATCAAAGTTAGGTACAAATTTCAAGACATTTGGGTGGACATAACTCCAAAAAAGAAAAACCCTAATTTGCTCCTAATCTAGTACTACAGGATTTCAATTCAAGTTTCAGATCCGACATCTTGAACCTGGTAAGATCTAAAATCTTTTGTATTTCCATTTGAGGTTCTCAGTTAAGATGTCTCATCATACCAAGCTTGATGAAAAGCTTGAGGGAGCTGATAACTTCCAAGCCTGGAAGTATAGGATCTCCCTGGTCCTGGAAGAAAATGAGTTAGACTCCTACATCCATGAGGAGGTTCCAGTTCTAGAGGGAGACGAGGAAAAATCCTTACATAAGAAGAAGATGGTTATGGCAAAGAGGATCATTGTTGATTCTATCAAGGATCACCTTATCCCATAGGTGTCCTATCTCAAGACACCTAAAGCTATGTTTGATTCCCTAACCAAATTGTTTGAAGAGAAGAACATAAACCGGAAGATGAATCTAAGAAATCAACTAAAGAATGTGAAGATCCAGAATGTAGAGACCATCCAGTCTTACTTCACAAGGGTTTCTCAGATCAAGGAACAATTGGAAGCAGTAGATGAAGAAGTGGAGAATGCAGAAATTGTGATGACCACCTTGAATGGTCTCCCTAGGACATAGGAGTCTTTAATTCAAGGGATCTGTGCTAGAAAGAAGTTAGTCAAGTTCAGCAGACTATGGGAAGAATGTTCTCAAGAAGAATCTCGGATAGGAGCTCAAGAAGAGAAGATGGGAAGTGAAGATCAATCTCTCAGAGTACAATCCAAGAAATCTAGATCTAGTCATCACAGAAGTAAGTACTCTCAACACAGGAATAACTCTAGAAATCCTAGAGATAGGTCTAAGTTCATTTTCTATACATGTGATGAAAAAGGACACTTTGCTAGAGATTGTCCTAAGAACAAAAGTATCCCTTACAAGAAGAAGGGAAGTAAGAGAAGACATCATGCTCATGCTGCAGAGGATGATGAACCATCCAAGAAGAGATCCAGATATGAAAATGAAGATTCTTAAAGCGAGGATGAATATGTTTTGATCTCCGCTCTCATGGGAAACATTACTCATGGAAGTGATGATTGGCTTATTGATAGTGGGGCCTCTAAACATATGACTGGATTCAAGGAATCCTTTGTGATACTTTCAAAACATGAATCACCTCACAAGGTGAAGCTAGGAGATGACTACCAATATCCAACAAAAGGTAGTGGGAAATCTTCCTATAAACTAGACTCTGGTAAGTCTCTAACAATGAAGGAAGTATTGTTTGTGCCAGGACTCAAGAAGAAACTTCTCTCCATATTAGCATTGGATGTAAAAGGAATGAGGGTTGCATTCATAGATGTTCAAGTCATCATGTGGCCAAGAGGAAAGACTATCCACGATGCGGTAGTGATTGGTGAACAAGAAGGAGGATTGTACAAATTGAAGGGCCATCCAGAACAAGCCTTGGTCCATGACATAGTAGAGCCAAGTGAATTTTTCAATAGAAGGCTTGCACATGTGCATTATAGAGCACTACCTCTTGCAAGCAAAGCTGTTGAAGGTCTTCCAGAATGCAAGCAAAACATGACAAGGTCTGCAAAGGATGTGCGAAAGGAAAGAACATAAAGAAGACATTTCCAAGCAGTGAAAGCAAAGCAAAAGGAATTTGGAAATCATCCACTCCGATGTATGCGGTCCTATGTCATCAAACTCACTAAGCGGGTATGCATATTATGTTTCTTTTATTGATGATTTTTCTAGGAAGACATGGGTTTACTTCATGAAGAATAAAGACAAAGTATTCAACAAATTCAAGGAATTCAAAGCCTTGATCGAGAATCACACTAAAAAGAAGATCAAGACCTTTCGATAAGATAATGGCGGAGAATTCACTTCAAATGAATTCAAAGAGCTATGTAAAGAATCAAGGATTAAGAGGGAGTTGTCCACTCCTTATAATCCTCCATAGAATGGGATTGCGGAATGGAAGAATAGAACTATCATGGAAGCTACAAAAGCAATGCTTCATGATCAAGATCTTCCTATGCATATTTGGGCAGAAGCTGCCAGAACAACGATGTATGTACAAAATCGTACTCCACATAGAGTACTCGAGAACAAGACTCCTGAAGAAGTATTCTCCGGCAAGAAACCAGAAGTCATCCATCTCAGAATATTCAGCTGTCCTGTATACATACACATTCCAAAAGAGAAGAGAACAAAATTAGATCCTTCAGGAAAGAAGGGTATATTTGTGGGGTACTCTGAAAGCTCGAAGGCTTACAGAATCTATTTCCCAGGATACAAGAAGATTGACATTAGCAGGGATGTGACATTTAATAAAGACACATCTTACAACAAATCCAAAAAGAGACCTAGTGAAGAACCTAAAGAAGCAGAAGCACCCAGAATTCATGACACGACCATGAACAAAGAAATTCAAGAAGAAGATCGAGAATTTGAAGAACCACAAATACCTGTAGATCCACCTCTGGAGAAAAAACCTCACAAGAGGAAACCTACTTGGGTACGAGAACTTATCCAAGGTGTGGAAAGATATGGGGCTCTAGAAGAGAATCATAAAGAAAGAAAGAGGACCAGATCCTATTTTGAGTATGTGGCTTTACTATGTGATTTCATTGATAAAGAACCTTCAGGTTATGAAGAAGTGGTAGAACAGAAAGAATGGAAGGATGCTATGATCGAAGAGTATCAATCGATCATGAAGAATGATGTTTTGGATGTTGTTCCAAGAGCAAAAGAGAAGTCAGTTGCAACTTCCAAATGGATCTACAAGATCAAGCATGTTGCAGATGGTATCATTAAAAAATATAAGGCAAGATTTGTGGCTCAAGGTTTCTCTCAGAAAGAAGGAATAGATTATGAGGAAACCTTTGCACCTATAGCCAAATAAACTTCCATTAGATCAATACTTGCTCTAGCTGTAGTGATGAAATGGAAGATACACCAGATGGATGTCAAGACTGCTTTCTTGAAAGGTGTAGTGGAAGAGGAAGTGTATGTAGAACAACCACTCGGTTTTGAGACACATGACAGGGAATCTCATGTGTGCAGATTGAAGAAAGCCCTGTACGGTTTGAAACAGGTGCCCAGGACATCGTACGGTAGAATTAATAGCTTTCTATATAGTTTGGGATTTACCAAGAGTAAAGCAGATTCCAACCTTTACTACAAGGTTGAAGATGGAAACCCAGTGATGCTTCTACTGTATGTAGATGATCTATTTGTGACATGTACGGATGGCTTGATTACTGATACGAAGAGAAAGATTGCTACCGAGTTTGAGATGAAGGACTTGGGTATGATGCATTATTTCCTAGGTATGGAGGTGTGGAAAAGTGTGGATGGAATCTTCCTTGGAGAGGGAAAGTATGCAGTAGAGATCCTGAAGATATTTGGGATGATGGACTACAAGACCATGGCCGCACCTATGGAATCAAACCTGAAGCTATTGAGTGATTCTTCATCAGAGACAGTTGATTCCATGATGTATTGTCATATGATTAGGTCCTTGATGTACCTGACGAACACGAGACCATGCATTTGCTTTGCTGTGAACAGCTTGAGCCAATTCTTGACAGATCCGAGAAATGTTCACTTGATTGCTGCAAAGCATATTCTGAGATACCTAGGGGGTACAGTATGATGCGAATCAGAAGATTAACCTAGAGGTTTATGTTGATTCAGATTGGGTAGGAAGTGCCATTGATAGGAAGAACACTTTAGGATGTTGCTTCAGTATGGGATCAAGTGTGATCTCTTGGTTTAGAAGGAAGCAATCCTATGTGGCACTGAGTACAGCTGAAGCAGAGTATGTCACAGCTTGTTTAGCTAGTTGTGAGGCAGTATGGCTACGGAAGCTACTGTATAATATATTTGATCTCAAGTTAGATCCTACTTGTATACATTGTGAAAACCAGAGTTGCGTGAAGTTGTCAAAGAATCTAGTGTTCCATGACAAGTCGAAGCATATCGAGTTCAAGTATCATTATATCAGGAATATGGTGTAGATGGGAGCAGTGAAGCTCCAGTATGTTGTGATGGAGGAATAGATAGATGATGTATTGATGAAGCCATTGGCTAGGATGAAGTTCAAGTACTTCAGGGAGAAGCTTGGTGTTCTCCAGATCTAGGTTTCCTCCAAGAGAAAGTGAAGAGACCCATAGCCATTCTGACATTGTGAAAGGATTGGTTCCTTCCATGGTCAGATGTAAGGGCTGATCCATTCTCTCATGGTGAGAGGATTGGTTCCTTCCATGTCAGATATGAGTGTTGGCCATTCTGTCGAGTAGGACAAATGTAAGGGCAAATGCCATTATGGGAATGGAGGCACCTAGTCAGTTACCAAGAAAACTCAGTCTAGGACTAAGAAGCCATTCTGATGTGACAGAGGGATGTGTTCCCACTTGATTAGATGTAAGGGCTGAACCATTCTATCATGGCCAAAGGATTAGGTTCATTCCATGTCAGATGTGAGTGTTGGCCATTCTGTCAAGTAGGAAAGATGTAAGGTCAACTTCCATTCTAGGAATGGAGGCACTTGGTTAGTCACCAGGTAGCTCAGTCTGGGATTGGGGGCCATTCTGATGCGATGATAGGATTAGTTCCTTCATGATGAGATGTGAGTGCACCCCCTTTCAATGCAATTTGTTTACACATGGTCGAATGTAAGTGCAGATCCTTTTCGACAAGATTAGTTTGGATATAAGTGCTGAGCCATTCTGGCACGATGTGTTTACACATGGTCAGATGTGAGTGTTGTGCCTTTCCGACAAGATGGGGTTGGATGTAAGTGTAGTTCCTTTTCGACAAGATGAGGTTGGATGTAAGTGCAAATCCTTATCGATGCAATGTGTTTACACATGGTCGAATTTAAGTGTTGAGCCTTTCTGACAAGATGAGGTCAGATGTGAGTGTTGGGCCTTTCTGACAAGATGAGGTCAAATGTGAGTGACGGGAGTGCCTTTTTGACAAGATGTGGTCAGATGTAAGAGTTGGGCAGGCCATTCTGACTTAAGTGTCAGATATAAGTGTTGATGAAGACCTACATAAAGGGTATCCCTACAGGATTGACTCTGTAGAACTTCCTGTGATGAGAAGAATCAAGATAGCACCATTATGAGATAGGAGATGATGATCTAGATGAGATGATCCAGACTTGATGATGATCCAGATCAAGTGACAATCTAGTTGTGATGATGATCTAGACTCTATGATCCAGATCAAGTGATCCAGATGAGATGATCCAGACTTGATGATGATCCAGATCGAGTGATGATCCAGCATTGATAAGCCATTAGTCATGATGATCCAGATCCTGTGAGAAAGAAGAAGAAGATGACTTGAAGACTCGAAGACTAAGAAGACTTGAAGAATAATATGACTTGAAGACTTGAATACAAAGAAGACCTGAGGACTAAAGAAGACTTGGAGATGACGAGATGATCTAGTTGATGCAGGGAAGAAGACGAGTGCTGAAAATTGTGTCAAAAGAATACCTTCCTAGTTAAGAGGGAGTGTTGATGTATTTGTAATTTCAGAATGTATTCATCTATGTATCTTATGTCTTGTAACCTGATGTGTTGTACAGGATTATGCACCTAATAACCATAGGTCTGGGGTTACCAACATACTCAATCACTTGCAGACAATTGACTTCTAAAGTATAGAATAGGAAATAGGAGGGTTAGAATAACTTACTTGTTAAACGGAGGTCGATCCTTGCTATCCTCTTCCTCTCTGTTCCACTTCCAAAGTCTTCAAGATTGCTCCTCTTTCACCTGTCAAGAAACTCTCTTCCAGATACAAGATGATTCATGTACATATAAGCAGGTTAGATAAAACACATATCATACTGAAATATAAACATTTATCAAACCACAAGACATGAAACACATATGGAAGAAGTAATCTCTTTATTATCAATAATGGAAAGAGTTTAAGGTTACAACCCAATGTCTGAGACAAGGACTCCTTTGCAACCAAAGGATTCTGAGTTTCACTGCTCCAAAGACTTCTGTATAAATTCCACCAGCATAACTTTGCTCTCCAAGTGTAAGTATCAACACCCTCCCCAAGGCCTGTATTTATATGGGTGAAATAAGGCAGTTCTCGAAGGTTGGGGAAGTTGTAGCAGTTAAGGAAATTAAGTTAAATGGATTAACTAATCTCCCATTAGCGCGTGTTTTTATGTTTTCATGTTAAGATACACATTCATAGGTATGTATTAAAGCAACCCATGAATGATTCGCGACTAAGCATAAGGGCAACTTGTGAATACAAGGATTCACGACTTGCATGAACTGGGACCCATGAATGACTCGCAAGTTGTATAGAAGAATAGTCGCGAATACATCTCAACATAGCCAAATGACAAAGTAACTTGGTGGATGGTGAAAGAATGTATTTCATGATAAACCAAGCTATAGTGTTTTGGGCAGACCTCTATCCATAAGTGTCCTTTTGTGTGCCAACATGAGGGATGTCAGCACTCGGAAGGAGAGGTGCCATTCAGGTGTATAACAGATTCCCCCTAATGTGTGAGGTCAAAGGGGAATGATGGCTGAAATATATTATAATCTTTAACTCTGGAGAAACTCAGAAATCCAATGGAGCAGAGAGAGTACCTGAAACAAATACATAGTAATGTCATATACAAAGTTATATCTAAGGATGCTATGTTCAATTTACTGGAACATTAGCTCCTTTACAATATTTGAGTACATCATATGATATGGGTAAAAACCACGTATATTACAAAGGTGGATCGAAGCCACAATATACAATAATGATGAGTCTTCAAAGATCTGGAAGCTATGTAGATAGATCGAACATAATCTTGTGCAACTTAGTCCATATCTGAGAGACTAAGGTCTTCATAAAGGATCCCAAAGAACCAGTACAATCCAAGCCATGCGAATAAGGGTAAGCTGAAGTCGAACATGGAAAGGATTAAACAGTTTGTCAACCAATAGGGGATAATTGACAACTGAAGCAAAGGAATTCACCAATGATGAAAGTGAATCTTGAGGTACGATCGAAAAAACTCTAGGTCTTTGCCATCAGGAAGTACTGAAAATGGAACCATGCTGTGATAAGGAAGGCAACAGATCCTCCAACGGATCACAAGAGTGACTAGGAACTGGGAAAAAGAAGGGAGACACAAATAGATAACAGATATAACAATGATGGGATCAGGTTATAGATTAGATATTGAGTAAAGTCCTTGAACAGTGAGCACAACACAGAGGTGACCCAAGGCAGCGTACAACAGATAGATAGAACAACTAGACTTATCTGTCATGTAGAAGACATGATCAGATTCCCCAGGTATAATGGATAAGAGGAGGAGTCAAAACCTCAAAGTGATAGCTGAACACAAGTGTATACTGAAACATGGATATCGGAAAGTAGAGAGTGCTATGTTCAAGGATGATATGCTGCCATTACTGAAAACAAGAGAAAACTTCTTCCTTACCTTCCCTGTTAAATTTTAACGAGTCCAGGAAAGTAAACTCGATTCCCTCTTCATTTTTTAACAAGCTTGAAGAGATGGGAAAATAATGCTTGATACACTGATTCGTGGATTTACTGAGCCCGAACTAGTACATGCTCGACCAGTGTTTTCACATTTAGAGAGTCTGAAAATGCCAAAGAAGACTCCAGGGGGTCCTTTTTCATCCAATTTAGTCTCCTGAGGCTGAAAAAGTATAAAACAAACCACAAAAGAACTCTCTTAACTTTCGAAGAAGAAAAGGTGAACCTTTTTTGTACTTAGTCAGGGAGGTCTGAAAAAGGTTAAATTACCACCTACCCAATGCTCCTTCCAGAACAGCATAAGATAGCTTGAGTTTTACGAGTGTGAAGGAAAGCAAGATCCTTCAAAAAGATCCATTTGGGTACGAGAAATGGGGCTTACAACAATAAACTCGTTGCTTTGTTCTTTAGTGTTTAATGAGCATGAAAAAGACACAAAGTACACTCAGAATCTTTTTCATGTTTGGGTCCAGAGCACGAAAAAGAGAAAACTAAGCTCAAAACGGGTGTTCCTTTTCCGTGAATTGAGTCCCTCAGTTCTGGAAAAGTGATAAACCTATGCCTGAGAATACTCTTCTCAATTCAAAAGAAAAGAGAGTGATCCTTTCTCGTATTATTCCGCATGGTCCGAGAAAGAGATAACCTACCACCAATGCAGATGCTCGTTCACATATTCTTAACGAGCTTGAACGGACGAGATAACTCGGCAGTGAATTCTATTTTGAAGGAGTCAGACCCGGGCCTAGAGAAACTCCATAAAGGCAGGGAGTCCTATAAAGGGATAGCTTGTAAAAAGAGATTCAGAAGAATCTCTATTTGGCGTGAAAAATAGCTAAAAGGACACCCCGGGACCTGAAACAGTGGCGACATGAGCAGCAAAGGATGTCAAAGGCATAGAAAGATGATACTCATGAAAGAAGGGCCCTAGCCACGGAAGAACAATGGTAGAGACAAGGGACTAATGGCTTAGAATACCATAGTCCGTGGCAAAATGTTAAATACTAAGGTTAATGTGGAGTGATAAGATGTCAACATGTGTTGGAAATAGAGAAACAACCCTATTAGAGCAACAACATTTTGTAAAAGTTGATAAACATGTTCCAAGGTATAAAAGTATGGCATTAGATGATGAACATTTCAAACTATAGAATAAAAACCCACTTTATGAAATATTATTTCTATAAATAGAATGAAAATTAAAACATTTCATACCATTTGAACTTTGTGAACCATAAAGAGCAAGAATACCCTCTACCTTTAATCGATCACCAAGGACAATTGGATCATCAGAATCAGAATCCGTCAGCTTCAGGTAACTCTACACCCTAAGCCCTTTAATTTGATCGAAGCGAATATTAAAATTAATGGTGAATTCAGTATTTATGAGCAGCCCAAAATTACCACAGTACGCATTCGCGGGTTGCTACATAGGAGAGTCGCAAATACGCGTTTCATTCACGGGTTGTCTAACTAGACAGCCGCGAATGACTCGCGACCTATCTAAAGGGACAGTTGTGAATGCTGCGCAAAAGGGCAAAACTTAAAAAATATGCAACATTTTTAAATTTTTAATGTGAAATACTGAATCCAAATTTCTTGTATTTTCCAGGTAAACATGGTTCTGGAGTGGAGAGAGAGAGAGCATGAAGTAATGGATAATGCGGTGCTCCAAAGCGTGCCCACAATACAAGCATTGAGGACTTGTGGGCTGCTGAAGTTCTTTTCTACCTCGCCCATGCGGGCCAATGTCTCCATATTGGAATTCATGGTCAATTATTGGGACCATGAGTTGGGGATGTTCAATCTTCAGGGTGAGACCTTAGAGCTTACCATGGAAGATATATATTTCAATACTGGGTTGTCACAACGGGGAGCACCGGTGAACTTGGAGGGCATTGGCAAGGGCGGTTAAGTGTTCAAAACTATGTAGACATGTTCTGCATACTAGGTACTCAGAAGAAAGGAAGCAGTGTTCTCATTGCACACATCCAGGATTTCACTCTCCAGGTATTGGCTAGTACTATTGTGAGACTTGCAGGATCATCAGGGTTACATATGGCCACCAGGAATCAAATGAGGGTGGAAATTGATTGCTTTAGAGGCACTCTCTATGATTGGTGCTCGGGAATTCCCCCCACCATGAAGAGGCAATTATCCGACTACAAGAGAGGAAGACGCAAGAACTTTGGTTATGCAAGCATACTAGTAGCGTTCTTCTTCTTCGAGAGTGCCAGCTATGAGCCCTGCTATACCACTACAGGTCTGATCGCCACGGCAGCCGAGGCTGAGCCAGTGGGGAGACATCTTCCTCCATCACAGAGGAGGAGACGCAGTACAGAGTGTATATGATGATGACTGTTACACATGGTGGGAACGACAGCTGCCGGCATTGGAGCAGTTTCCATACACCGGGTTAGACTTTCGAGGTGACCCCAACCTCATTCTCCCTCTAGGAGCAATATGGGGCGATATGGGTAAGTAATTTTTAATTTTTTATCATTATCAAATTTTTATGAATTTTTCAAATGATAGTGATATACATATGTACAAGTCTTAATCCGATTTATGTGTCAAAATGCAGATATTGGACCAGTCCGCCTTGAAGGGAACCCCCGCTTGTTCGTGCGTCCAGTTGTAGGAGGAGACCCAGGATTGGTCAGGGTACTCGAGGGGAAGTTGGCTGGGCTAACCCAACGAGTACCTACTATATGGATCGAGCATATCCCTGTAGCCATGCAGGAGTTTGTAGTTGGGGTTCCACCAGTTTGGCTACATCTTTTCAAATGAGTAGCTAGAGTAGTACTTGTATACAGAGATGCGGTGGAGGCTGTCGAGGCCGAGGAGGCTGAGGAAGCCAGGGTGCATAGAGATCATGGGGACCAAGGTGGTCCTAGTGGCCAGGGTGGCCAGGCTTAGTTCTAGGGAATTTTGATGGATTATGATCCACATTTTGGTACTTTTGTATATGACGGTATCTACGGATCAGACTCGATCTATCTACAGATAGATATTTTACATATATATATATATATATATATATATATATTGAAGTTTGGTTGTCATCTTTATTTACAAGTGTTTCTTATATGTTTGTTGTATATTTTTTTGAAATGTGTTTGAGATGCCAATCGAAAATATAATTAGCATATGCATCAGTCAATGAATTTTGGTTTCGTGGAATATGATTGAAAGTAATAACTTCAAAATGTCTTTCCAATAAACGAATTTGCAAAAACTGACGTAACAAGATAGGATTTTGTACCTGATAAGTTCTATTGAGCTGGGAAACTACCAACTGAGAATCCAAACAGACTTCAAGTTGGGTGATGCCACATGACAAAGCATCCCATAGGAGCTCAATAATAGCCCTATACTCAGCAACATTATTAGAAGCAGGACCAAGACAAGCGCCACCTGCGGCAACAAGCTGTCTTGTGGGAGAATAGATAACCCATGTTGCTGAAGCTAGGTTACAAGTTTGATGATTGGCACCATCAGCGAAACCTACATACATTTCGGAAGACATCTGCAACAACCAGCAGATAATATAAAAAACAAAACTGACAACCTATTGTACATAAAATACATACAATAAAAATACAAGAAAAAGTGCTAAGCCTAAGCATAGTACTTCTTCTGGTAGAGCCCATTTCTAGGATTAGGAAGCTTATTCCCATCATAATCTACTAATTCATATGCACCTTTACTTAATACCTTTGACACGACATAGGGTCCTAACCACATAGCCTTGAATTTTCCTGCCCCCAGGTGTTCCTTATCTTGGTCCCAGAGCAAGACAAGTTCCCCTTTAGAGAAAACCCTAGGTTTGACCATTTTATCATATTGAGATTTAACCCTATTTTTATGAGCCTGATTGGCATTCAACGCATCTCTATGTTGCTCATCAAGGTGTTCTAGATGTACTAGACGTTCTTCAAGCTCAGTCGTATCAGGTAACACATGAATGGCTATCTTCAAAGACGAGATTTTGCATTCAATCAGAGTAACTGCTTCCACCCCGTGAACGAGTTGGAAAGGTCAATAACCCGTGGTAGTCTTAACGTTAGTTCTGTAAGCCCAAAGAGCAGGATATAACATGATGTGCCAATTAGAATGGGCTACATCAATTGTCCATTTAAGGATAGTTTTCAAAGTCTTGTTTACAACCTCAACCTAACCATTTGCTTGCGGATAGTATGGAGAAGAGTGTTCTTGTCTAAATCCTATCATTGTAGTCAGTTCCATCATCATATTATTTTGAAAATGATTGCCATGGTCAGTGACAATCACTTTAGGAATACCAAACCGCATGATAATTTGATTGAAAACAAAGAAAGCTGATGTTTCCTCGTTGTCTTTGAAAGTAGGCATTGCCTCTGCCCATTTCATATAATAGTCAATAGCGACAATGATGTATTTATGCCCCCCAGCCGAGACTGGGTTGCACATCACATAATCAATCCCCCATTTCATGAAGGGTCCTACCGAGACAACAGGAAATAACGGAGCAGGATGCGACCGCATTTTTCTGGTGTAAAGCTGACATGGATGACAGCGCTTCACAGCTTCCACACAATCCTTGAAGATCGTCGCCCAGAAATATCCAGCATGCAATATCTTCTAGGTCATTACTAACCCAGATAAATGACCCCCACATGCTCCGCTATGGGAATCATTTAGGACAATCTCCGCTTCCTCATGAGTAAGGCAGCGACGCAATACGGAATCTACCCCTCGTCGATATAATGTATCTCCTATAATGAGGTAGTTCTTAGCATGAAGGCGTAACTTACGTCGTTCCTCCCTAGAGTAAGCGATAGGATACTTCAAAGTCTAGAGATATATAAGAATATCTCCGTACCAAGGATCAGAGGTGGATATCAGAAAGATGTGCTCATCTGGGAATGAGTCATCTTCAATAACTACATTCTCTTTAGTGGGAAATTCTGCTATTAGATCAGCAAAAACTAAGGACTTTTTAGACTTAGCGGATTGGAAATCCAAGTCAAACTCTTGGAGAATGACTATCCACTTGTTAAATTTTCCCCCAACAATCCGTCAGGATAAAACATATTGGAATGGATTTACATCCACCACTGCTTTTGTGGTCCTCAATAAAATGTAGTGGCGCAACCTCTGCACAGCATAAACAGCTGCTAAGGCTAACTTCTCGACGTGGGAGTATCTAAGCTCAGGTCCGGCCAAAGCACGACTAAGATAATAAACGACATGCTCAACAAGCTTATCATCCTCCTGAACTAGCACTACCCCAATGGTCGACTACGACGCGGCCAGATATAATATAAAATCCCTAGAATAATCGGGTGGACGTAATAAAGGAGCCGACAGCAAAGCTTTTTTCAATGCCTTGAACACAAGTTGTGCGGTTTCATCCCATACAAATGGGGCATCCTACTTGAGCAAGTGCATGAAACCTTTAGTGATCTTGGCATAATTAACGATAAAACATTGAAGAAAGTTGGACTTTCCTTGCAAGCTTTGAAGTTTCCTGAGAGAACGAGGAGGAAGCAGATTTACAATGGCCTCAAATTTTAATGGATCCACCTGGATGCCTCTACTAGAAACAATGAATCTGATTAATCTCCTTGACTCGACGCAGAATACACACTTGTCGGGATTTAAGCGGATTTTATAGTATATGCATCTTTCGAAGATCAACCTCAAATGATCTAGATGTTGGACCCTCTTGCGAGAATGTGCAGGCAGATCATCAAGGTAAGGTTCGACAATGGCTTTTATGTCATGAAAAGCAAAGTTCATAGCTCATTGAAAGGTAGCCCCAACATTTTTCAATCCAAAGGGCATTTTTCTATACGCAAATGTACCCCAAGGGAAAATGAAAGCAGTTTTATGTTGGTCTTCTGGTTTGATTTGGATTTGATTGTAGCCGGAGAAACCATCCATAAACGAGAACACCTCACTCCCTGCACATGCATCTATGATCTGGTCAATAAATGGTGTGGGGTAATTGTCCTTGGGACAGGCTTTATTGAGGTCTCTAAAGTTCATACAAACATGAATAGTCCCTTGGTTTTTATCAACAGGAATAGGGTTGGACACCCATTTAGTCAAAGCTATGGGATAGATAAAACAAGATTTCAACAAATTTTCAACTTCTGCCTTCACAGCCACCGCTTTACGCGGGTTCACGGGTCTTAATTTCTGTCGAACCGGCTTGGCATCAGGATAGGTTCGGATTTCATGTTGAACAATAGATGGATCAATGCCTGGCATCTCCTCATATGACCAGGCAAAGATATCGCAGAATTCCTTGAAAAGGGCAGTGTAGATGGCAATATCCTCCGGAGAGCAGTTTGCACCTATATAGATATTTTCCATGACATCTAGGTTTACAGTGATGTTGATGGGTATAGTGGTGGAAATTTTTTCCATATTCCCCTCAGCAAACACCCCTTCCCTAGGTAAAGGGTTGATAGGTACCTCAACATCTTCTGACAGTCTCACCTTAAACTCTTGGTTTTCTATCTTGCTTATATCTGGAAGAAAATAGGATCGATGATGAAGATCCTCACAAATCTTATCACGTCCACTCATGGCTTCCAGAATAGCTTCATCGGAAGGTAAAACTATATCTAAGCAATCTATGGAATGTGAAGAGTTTTCTACCCATGCCGGCAAATAGACTTCTTCCAGATCATCTGAGACTGATAGAGGATCTGGAATGGGATCAACAGTGGCTTTAGTGATGGCTTAATAAGCTACCTCCACTGCCGATAAGGGAACTTCTGGTTCATGGGGAGTTGGGAGGACCCAAGGATCAGTCCTATTGACAACCGTAGCGATGGACTTCCCCACAGTAGTAGAACCAATGTAATTCATCGGGGTTGGAATATCGAATGTGCCCATTAATGATGTGTACATTCCTGCCCCCAAGCTCTGTGTAGCAGGTTTGGCCTAATCAACCAATGGCATAGTGGATTCCTTAGACTCTAAACGGCCTTTTCGGGTAAAATCAAGTTGGTCAACAGTAACCAACTTGCCCTCATGTGGAAAAACCATGACACGAAGAACAGCCGATGCAACAACAGACATTGCATAAGTCCAATTCCTTCCCAGAAGCAAATTGTAGTCCAAGGGAGCATCAATCACTTCAACTTCAACAGACACTGCTTTGCCTGCTGACTTAATCTCAAAAGCTGGCAAGATACCATGAGGACGGAAGGATCTTCCATCAAAAGCAGTAAGTAAAGTGTTTGATGGGACTAGCTCTGGGGATCCAAGAGCTCTCCAGCAGGCCAGGGACATAACACATGTAGAGGCTCCCTCATCAACAACTGCCCTTCCAATGGTCTTACCACCATGGATGACATCTATTGATAGGGCTACATGGTAAGGCAGGAGAATTTTGACATCAGATAGATTGAATTTCGCCATGAGACTCGAAGAATCCATGCTACCTAAAGCTACTAAGAGAGCATCCTGCTGGGCAGGACAAATCTGTAACACCTCTAAAGATGACATTGCACAAGGGGTTTGAGCTAAGTCTTCAACCACGGAGTAGTTTGAAGCAGCCCTAGCGTTGGGGTTATGCAAAGTATTCTTGAAAACACCTTTCGGTATCTTCAGCATAGTTTCGGCAGGATTCTCTATTGTGAGAGGGTTGGAAGGTTCACCTACAGCTTTACCCTTCTCAAGAGTCTCGTTCTCATAGTTTTTGTTCCTGGTTTGCAACAAAGTTGAAGATCAAACCATGTTGATATAATTAGGGTCAGGGGAAGCTTGAGTGCCCCCTGCTACATTAGAAGTTGAAGCAGAGTTCTATCCTTGGGGAAACGGGTCCTTCAGGACAGCCAGTTGTTGAGCTTTGAGCAGCCTCTGGGCTTGATCCATAAGGGGACAAAGGTGATTAAGGTGGTCCTTTTGGCACAACTTATAAGGGAACTTGACCTTCTTCTTTTCTTTTTTTCCCCCATCAGCATTGTTCGCAGGCTTTGGCTTGTTTTGGTTTCCCTCTCCCTTCTTACCTTTCTTTTTCTTCCCGCCGGGCTGCTGATTGCCCTTCTGAGAGGTTTGAGCAAAGACATTTGCATTCTCGGGAGAGGGGGCAGCCTTTGCTTCCTCCACCGTAGACTGTTTTACAGACAACTGGTGAAGTTGCTTAGTTAAAGACTCTATGGTGGGAGAATTAACAGACCCAACCACACCATCGACATGGGGTCCAGGCTTAGGCTTCTCCGCTTCGTGCAAAGGCCTCGGTGCCTCAGGGATGATCTCATACAAGATCCCAGACTGTGAGTAAATCAAGTATAGCTGCTGGGCCCTGAGTATGGCTTCTTCTTCACTCGTTACTCCTGATGTGGAAACGTCCTTAGATATGTATGGCAACAGTGATTTAAGGAACCATTCTAACAAAAACTTAGGAGGAATGGTGGCTTTGATAAGGCTCTTTCGCCTCCTCCACTCTTGGATATGATCCGAGATGTGGGTAGCCTTGTTTTTTCTAAAAGTAGACAACAAGTCCGTTCTGAAATCGTATCGAACCGGAAGCTGAAAGTGGCTAAGGAAAGCACTATCCAAATCCCAGAAACTGCTAAAGGCAGCAGAAGGAAATTCAATATACCACTTGGCCTCCATACCTGTCAAGGTCCTCTGGAATAGCCTCTATCTAATTGAGTCCTAATTCAATGAATTGGAAGAACACCATAAGTGAAAAGTGGTGGCATGTGCCCCAAGATATTCACCAGTTTTTCCTTCGAACTTAGGGATATCCGAGGGAAACTTGGTGGGAACAGGTGGCCACAATGGGTCATGCCTCACCGGGTCATTCATCAATTTTGACAAGTCTGGCAAGTTTAAAGTTTCCAATTAAGGGATTTTGGGCCTAACCGGGGCAGTAGATGTGCTAGCTTGGGGATTAGAGGGACCTGCCCTCGAATGCCCATGGGAAAAAGTGGGGTTTCCCCCAACCACCGGTTGTGAAGTGGGAAGGTTTCTTTGAAATGGATTCCATCCATAAGCCACAGGATTGTGTGTGGGAAGTGCAGTGTAAGAGGTTCGGGCCATCCCAATAGAAACAGGAGATTGAAATACAGGAGCAGGTATCCCTTCGCTAAACAACGAAAAGGGAGAACTCATGTATGGGACTGAAATAGGGGTTTGGAATCTTTTCCCATAAGAGGTGTTGCTCCCAAACTGCACTCCTACATATGAAGGAGATGGACCTACGTATGGATTGGATGGGGCAATGTGACCCCCATTCCAAGGAAATCCTTGGACATAAGCTGAGGATCCTACCGGACCACTCTGAGTAGTGTAAGGAAATGAAGAAGGAATGGTAGGTCTACTAGGGATCCCAACAACCATGTCACCAGAAGTACGTCCTATGTTGGAGTGAACCGGTGGTTGAACCACCCGGCTCGCTGGAGTCAAAGGTGTAGAAGGAAAACTAGATCTAGGGGAATTTACCGGGGGAGGTAGTACCCCTTCAACCGGAAGGGTTGAGGTGAACACAAACTAACTTTCTTCTGCAGAAGACATGACTCTACTCACAGGGACACCTAGCACTGGTGAATCAAAAGGTCTAACCTGGATGATCACAGGATCGTTTAAATCAGTCAAGGGGGAGGGGGAGTTAAAATTTCTTGCAAACTTGTCAGTCTACAATTCTTCTATCTCAACTGTGTCAATATTGAAACGGTTAGCAATGAGTTCTGGTTCACCAAGAACTTCACTTATTCCTACAGGTTCAAATGAACTTTCTATGTCTAATCTCCTCCTTTGAGGTAAAGGTGGAGGCTCCAATGCAGTGATAGGAGGAAGGTTTCTCAACCTTCTTGACCTTCTAACAGGTTGGTCCTCCAGAATTAAAAATTTAACAAATCACACCCTAAGGCCAACTAAACACAGGCAAAACCAGAGAGCATACACTAAAAAGTTCCTAGAGTCTCAAGCAATCAAACCAGGGTAAAAGATATACTTTCCCGAAGAAATCCGATGAATGATTACTTGGCGTCCTTGAAGTGGTTCTTAGGCACAAGTGGAGGAATCACCCATCGCCCTCCTACACTTTCAACAAGGGTTACCTTCCAAGCCCATTCAAGGTGAACCAGAAATAACCTTCCGGTTTACCTAGGTATGAACCCTAAAAGACAAGAGACTAAAGGCTACCTTGGCAATACCAACAGTCTGGGGGGACAATCGTCAGCCGAACTCATACGCATGGGCAGGGTAGCTGAGCCCGAAACTCTATCTAGGACAGAATCCCCAGATGCGTAAAAGTCTTGGGTTACTCTTTGACAAGGATTCGGAGGGTTATCTCCTATGTCCAAGCCTCCACGCGGCCTAGTGCTTAACTCTCGTTTGAGAGGAGATTTCGAGATACAGTGATAGAGTCAAGGATTTACCTAAAGAAAGGTCCACTATGTCTAAGTTTATAACTTCTGGGAAGTTTACACTTCCTATCCCACAAGTCTAGCCTAAGCTAGTAGGTGAAAGGCCCCTAAAAACAAAAACTTACTAGTAAATTTTAATTTATGCGTTTGTTTTAAAGGGCTGTTCTTTACTCAAGAGGAAATGGAGTGGTATACTGTATGGTGTTTTGACTCAAACAAGAAATAAATGAAAGTAAAGGTGTATTCAAAGAAAACTACTACTATAAAACAAAATTCTTTTCATTTTTCAAATATGTATTGATGAATTAAATGCAACAATAAGAGAAACTAAGCCTATATTTTTGTATATTTTGAGATTATGTTTTTAAAATGAAACAAACACTACTTATGCAAAATCACAATGCAAAAGTTTAACTATGTTTTATTTTCACGTTTAAAAATGCTCAAAAATCTACTATGCATCTACAATGCACTCTACTTGAGTAAACTTGAAACTTATAAACTGTGTAAAAGCCACAAACTAAAGAAAACAGGCTTACAGAACCAACAGACCACCACAAAGAGGAATGCTAGGAACCTTAGTTTGGGTGCAAACAATGACAAAGAATCACTGCAAACTTACAAAGGCAAGTGACAACCAGCTACTATTAGAAGACAGACTGGAAAAAACAGAGCCCAAGACCCTGATCACTGATCTGGACTAAGACACTTTAACCCACAACCCAAATAGGCCAAAATGCTTCAGGATGCAAACAGTAAATAAATCAAGCACAAAAAGACTCAAGGGATTTCAAGAAGTACGAAGTGTGATCACCTGAGGCATTCAAACAAACTCTACAATATTCTTAAAGAAAATCTTCTCAGAAAACAGGGATTATACCAAGAAAAAGAACAACCGAACTCTTACTTAAAAATCCCAATTTGCAGTAGTATTCGCGACTGTGTATAAGAGCAGGTCGCGAATGATGCGCCACTGTCTAGTGTAACAACCAGCGAATGCACAGTATTATTCGTGACTATCTAGAAAGACAACCCGTGAATGGGTATAAAAATTTTCTCAAAAAATCAAGAAAAAAACCAAGAATTTCAAATGCTGACGAAAATAAGAACCAGGATAAAATCACAAACAGACTCACAAGAAAAACTGGTCAGGATGACAGAAATGACCTATAGCAGTCTAGGCTATCCCCAGTAGAGTCGCCAGTTCTGTTGTACAGGATTATGCACCTAATAACCATACGTCTGGGGTTACCAACATACTCAATCACTTGCAGACAATTGACTTCTAAACTACAGAATAGGAAATAGGAGGGTTAGAAGGACTTACTCGTTAAACGAAGGTCGATCCTTGCTATCCTCTTCCTCTCTGTTCCACTTCCAAAGTCTTCAAGATTGCTCCTCTTTCACCTGTCAAGAAACACTCTTCCAGATACAAGATGATTCATGTACATATAAGCAGGTTAGATAAAACACATATCATACTGAAATATAAACATTTATCAAACCACAAGACATGAAACACATATGGAAGAAGTAATCTCTTTATTATCAATAATGGAAAGAGTTTAAGGTTACAACCCAACGTCTGAGACAAGGACTCCTCTACAACCAAAGGATTCTGAGTTTCACTGCTCCAAAGACTTCTGTATAAACTCAACCAGCATAACTTTTCTCTCCAAGTGTAAGTATCAACACCCTCCCCAAGGCCTGTATTTATATGGGTGAAATAAGGCAGTTCTCGAAGGTTGGGGAAGTTGTAGCAGTTAAGGAAATTAAGTGAAATGGATTAACTAATCTCCCATTAGCGTGTGTTTTTATGTTTTCATGTTAAGATACACATTCGCGGGTATGTAGTAGAGCAACCCGCAAATGATTCACGACTAAGCATAAGGGCAACCCGCGAATACAAGGATTCACGACTTGCATCAACCAGGACCCGCGAATGACTCGTGAGTTGTATAGAAGAATAGTCGCGAATACATCTCAACATAGCCAAATGACAAAGTAACTAGGTGGATGGTGAAAGAATGTATTTCATGATAAACCAAGCTATAGTGTTTTGGGCAGACCTCTATCCATAAGTGTCCTTTTTTGTGCCAACATGAGGGATGTCGGCACTCGGACAGAGAGGTGCCATTCAGGTGTATAACATGATGTTTATTCCAGGATGTATCTATTATGTAATTAAGTCATGTTGTCATGCCTCGATGTTTTGATCGGGAGGATATAGTATGTAAACAAGTCATGTCAAGTCATTGTGGGTAACCCTCCGATTGTCTAAGGGTTAAAGTCCTCGCAGTTTTGGGGCACTAGGTTTATTAGGCTCTCCTAGTAGAGTTTTAGTCATGCCGGGATTAGTATAAATAGAGAACTGGAGTCTCTATTTATCACACAACTCATCCACACTCAAGTGTAGCGCATAGTTGAGGAAGGAGAAGAAACTGGGGCTAGACAAGAAGAAGATTACTATTGTCTGTATATCACTTACTGTTTTGGGATTTTCTATTTTGGTGCTGACTCTATATCTAAGGAAGTTTCGGGGTTTTCTCCTTTATGGTTTCCCCAAGGAAAAACACTATGTTCATTGTCTCTTGTGTTTGATTGCTGTGCTTGTTATTCTCTCAGTTAAAGATCCTAACAATGATAGCTTAATGTTGAAAAACTAACAACATGAACAATGCAATGATGGGAAATCTCTCTGGTAATGACCCAATATACAACAATTATAACATTGGAGAGGTCTGCGACCTTTTCCTCCTCCTTGAACAGAACCTTCTTTCCCTCCTTTGAATCCTCCGCGGAATCCTCCTTGCTGTTGATACTACAATTGATTTACTTGTTGCTACAGAGGATTTGGTTGTCGTTGAACATAATGGATGTCCAAACATATTGTGGCTATTGCAAATCCATCTATATCTAGTTATACTGCAGCTATGGCATGAAATATTGTTGCATCTATTGCAATATAAACTGCATCTGTGGTGTCAATAGGTACTTCGATTGAGGTGGTGGTTGTACCACCTGTGGCTGCGGTTGTGGTTATTGTACTTCTCATTCACAGAGTATGAGTCATATGTTCTCTCCTGAAGTAGGTTGTATGCATGAAAATATTATCTTCCTGCCCAATAGATCTGAAAATGTGCAATATAATTTCATCAACTTCATCGCCATCTTTTCCATGTATCTGCACTCTTCGTGTTGAATCCCATATACTTGAAAAATGTGACACCATGGTACACTGCCACAAATCAATGGGTTTGACATTCCTGACAACAAATAGTTTTGAAAATATGGGAAAGTATCTTTAGTATGCCCATCTATGCGACATCGAGTACACCATAGATACTCGTGTTGTTCTTTTCCCTTCTTAATATCTTGCAATTGAAGCATCAACTTCTCCAACTGCGTCTGAATTTGGTTCATGCTGACTGCATTTTCTCCAATGGGTGAAGCTTCCAACTTCATGTTGATATCTAGAGCCTTCCTCTGTGTCGCAATATTCTATTGCATCAGTGGTAGTATAATATGAGTTAAAAATGCTGCAATGAACCACTCTTTATGTTCAATGTCGCTCATCTCAAAGCTGACTCTTTCCATTAGCATCTTGAATCTTTGATCGAAATATCAAAGAGTCTCATTGGGATATTTCTTAAATTATTTTAATTCTATAATGTATTGTGCTTCACACTTTGGTTTCCTAAATTCTTCGATAAGTCCTTTCTCAGCATCTGTTAAGGTCTTCGTTGGAGCCCCCGTAGGAATTTGTACAAATTTCATGAACCAATCCAATGCGTGAACCTGAATGGTTGTTTCTAACTTGCCCTTCTTGACTTCATCATCTGTAGTTTTTTGGATAGTCCATACTGCCTCACACAGGAACCAGTATTGTTCTTGATCCTTAGTCTCATTTCCATGTAACAAAGGTAACTTCGCTTCATCACTCGCCATCTTGGTCCTTCTTCCTATAGATTTTGATCTACTGTTACTGTTTAGAGTGTTGCTGGCACATTGGAAAATTATGTGTTGAACTTGCATTTCTTCCTGATTGTGATGTAGTGCATGGAGGTGTGGGTACATTGTTGCTAGGGATTGATATTACCTCTACCTCAGGCATATCTTGGTCATCCTCTTCATCACTATAGGGTATCTTCCTCCCCTGTGGTCTTCCTTCATGGTCTCGTGTTTCCATCGCAGTAGGAATTTCCCTTGTCCTCTGCCTCTATTCCTGTTGAAACCTTGCTCCTCCTCTCGTAAGACGACTTTCTTCCCCAGCTTCCCTCAAAATATCATCAAAACTTGAAACCATATACTCCTTATCCTTCCATTCATCTCCCCCCTTTCTTCATGTTATCCATAGCCTTCGCACACCAGATTTTTACTACTCAAGGTGCATCTTCAGTATTCCTTTTTCACAAACAAGTATCTTAATTGACAATTGCAAAGACAATAAGAGCCGACCTCTTGGTCCATTGAATAATTCCCTTTCTTCTTCTTTGTAGGACTTAGTAGTATCAACCACAAACTCAGTGATATGTCCTTCCAATATACTATCCAACTAGACTTCAACATCATACGATGCCTTGTTGTTAGTTTCCTGCAACTCGTCGATCAAATCAGAGGTCCACGATGTTGGCTTTCCTTCTCGAAAAAATTTCTTACGATAGGTAAATCATGGCAACCACTCATACAAGATGATCAAGAATTCTGAGAAAAAATACTTTTCTATAATTTCATGTATGTATCTTTCGAACCACTTATCTGTCGTCAGTCCTGGGTTTTGATTTTCCTTCTCAGCAAATTCTCATAGCTTCTAGTCAAAAAAATATAGAATTTCTGGTCTTGTTGGATGCCACATATGCTCCCCTTATTTTCAAAAATGTCACGACAAAAGAACTATTTGTTGACACAAACCCATCCAAAAAAACCAGTCGATAGGGGTTCCCACTCTATCGACAGCCACATCACCGCGATCTCCATGAGCACTTGCCCAGACAAATTTTACCCCATCCGAAAACACCCACAAAGAGGGTGAAGTCTCAGCCAAGATGTTCAAGGGAGATCTGATGTGTTAGAATAATCAACCCATATTTTCCCATATTTAAAATTAATTAAATCATTTTTTTCTTATACCTAGAATCCTAGATTCCCTCTCTATGCTAGTTGACTTCTACATGTTCTTAGAAGTCAATACTTGCTAAGCTGGGTCATGGAGCACTTTGGAATCATCCTGGAAACATATTTATCATTTATTCTTTATTCCTGGTTCCTTAAAGTGCATATCTACTTTTTTTGAAAGCTGCCTTGCTTTACATATGTTTTAAGGCATAAAGGAAAAGCTAGGCTAGGGTAACTTGCCTTGTTTTTTTACCACATCATCCTCCTTCCTTTTCTCCATAAAAAATCATGAATGATTTGTATTTCCACCACATATTATATTTCCCACTTGCTTTAGCTATTTCATGAGGATCTTCATGGATTTGGAAAGTCCTTTTTGCACCTATGGGGGATTTGACTTGTTTTAGTAGTCCTTATTTTTGACCAATTCGAATAGAAACCTAGTGGTTTCAAATCTCTCATGTAATTATATATTTTATAAGCCTATTACTTCATATGGTTGGCTAATGTACACTTATTCAATACAATATTAATTTATGCTCCAATTTCAGTCTCCTTTTGTGTGAATTTTGCATGTTTGATTAACAATTTTGTGATTGTAATTGATATATCTCTTGGTTTCAATTTCCACATGGTATTAAACCCTTTGTGGACCTATTTATCTCATTCCAAATTTTTATTGCAGGTTCAACATCACTGACTGGGAGCACATTCTGCTAACTAAAGGGCATAGGAGCTAAGATATGGACCAATCTCAAAGGATCATCTTGAATACATTCAATTTATTCGAATGGAAAGTTGAGATGGAGATATTGTTGGGAGACAAAGGTCTCTATAGGGTTACCATTGGTACTGAGGAAGATCCCAATGCAGCTGTAGAGAAAATCAAATGGCACAACAAGAGGGATGAGGCCTACGGTCTTTTGTGTCTGATTATTTCAAGAGACATCCTCTTCCATCTTGATTCATTGAAATATCCTAATGAGGTGTGGGAGAAGATTAAATATAATTTTGGAAAGACAGATGAGATGAGAGAACATCAAATCGAGAATGAATTGATCTCATTGAATCCTAGTAGCTTCGAATCATTGCAACTCTATTTTACCAAGTTTAAGGCCCATGTTTTGCAATTAAAACAATGTGGGATTGAAAAGGAGGAGGAGAAACTAGTTTTGACCATTCTCTCAAATCTTGGTCCTGACTATTTAGTGTTTGTTTCAACCTTCTATGCCTCTAAATTGATATCTCAAACCTAGAATATGCTTAGGCTTGTTGAGTTCATGGAATCCCTCACTCAGGAGAAAGATAAATTAGTGATGATGGGCACCATCAAACCTTCCAAAGACCAAGCTTTGGTTACTGGAGATTCGAAGGTGGATTCAAAAAGCAAGAAAAAAGCTAAAAGGACACCTGAGAAAAAGAGAGACAAGGCAAAGTCTCAAGAGGAGTCCTCAGGCCCCAAGGAAGAACCCCGAGAACAACAAGAACAAAGGAGAAATGAGCAAGTGCGCATACTGTAGTAAGGGCTATCATCCTAAGAGCTCTTGTATGAAAAAGCAGATAGACATGTTGACCAAACTCCTCGAGAACAACAACATATCCCTTCCTAATTGCTCAAAGATGAGGGAAGGAGGATCAAATTCAAAATACAAGGAGAGAGTACACTACCTTGGTTGTTGGAACCTCAAGCTCACCTAGTTTGATCATTGATTCTGGAGCTTCCAGACATATGGTTTTGAAAAGCGAGATTGTCTCTTCTCTTTACATGTCGAAAGGTCCACCAATAGTTTTGGGAGATAATTCTCTGACTGACAGTATGGGAAAGGGTAGGATTGATCTTGACCATGGTAATTTCAATAATTTGTTGTATGTTCCAGTTCTTTCCTCTAATCTCTTGTCATTGTATCAGATGATTCACACTGGTTCTCCAAAGAAAGTCATCTTCTCCCCCAATGAAATTGAAATCACTGAGATTTCGAATGGTAAATTCATAGCAAAAGGTGTTGTTGATCACACTTTGAAGGTATACAAGTTTTCCCATTTTCTACCCTACTCAAACCCCTCTGCTCTTATTACTCATGCTAATGAAGAAAGCAAGCTTTGGCATGAAATATTTGGCCATCTTAACTACAAGTATTTTTCTGATTTGAGTGAAAAAGACATGTTCATAGGGTTACCAAAGATCAAGTTTTCTAAGGGAGTCTATCAAGGTTGTATCCTAGGAAAACACCCAGAGCACAAGTATGAGAGAGCTAGTCATGAGAGAACCTCTCCACCTCTTGACTTGATCCACGGTGACATTTCTGGTCCATTTCCTCATATATCCACAAGTCATGACAAATATGCACTCGCCTTTATAGATGAATTTTCCATGTATTGTTGGGTTCACTTCCTAAAGCATAAGTCTGAAGTTTTTGACCTTTTCAAAGCCTTTAAAGCCTTAGTTGAAAACCAATCTAGGAGGAAAATCAAAATACTCAGATCTGACAATGATGGTGAGTATGTCAAGTCTAAGTTCATTTAATATTGCAAATATGTAGGTATCCAAATGCAACATTATATCCCTTACACAGCACAACAAAATGGTGTTGTTGAGAGAAAGAACAGATCACTGAAAGAGATGGCAACTTATATGATGGATTCTAAAACCTTGCCACCAAAGTTTTGGGCCAAAGCTATAAACTATGCATGATATATCTAGAATAGGGTTCCACATAAGCATCTTGATGGTATGAATCCTTTCGAAGCTTGGAGTGGGCACAAGCCAGATGTGACCCATTTCAGGATTTTTGGCTCAAAGGCTTGGGCTAGAATTCCAACTAAGAAGAGGAAGGATTTGTAACCCAAAAGCCAAGAGTGCCTATTTTTTGGGTATTATGAAGATTCAAAATGGTACAAGCTGATCAACTTGAGCACTAATAAATATTTCATTAAAATAAGTGTTTAGTTCGAAGAAGAGCCTTTAGCAGCAGCTGAAGTTGGAGAATCCTCTTCACCACCATAGCGATTGATTGTAAGCAAAGAAATAATGAGTTTGTTGATTCTGATATGTCTGATAATGATGAATTAATTTCATATCCTAACATCCCTACAATACCAAAGTGGGAAGCAAGTACCATTCATGTAGCTAGGGAACTAGCTAGAAATCCTCATGACACTAGGAGAACTAGATTTCAATTTGAGAGTGCCCTTTGTGTGAAAGATCCACTCTTTGCTAAGAAGTGTTATTTGATGATATATTCTGATCCATGGAAATATGAATATGCAAAACATGATAAAATATGGAAAACATCCATGAAAGAAGAATTCAGCTCGCTCCAGAAGAACAACAAATGGGAACTGGTTGATCTTCCCCCAGGGAGAAAGCTAGTGAAGTGTAAGTGGGTCTTCAAAACTAAGTATGATGCTGATGGTTCACCTTTAAAATATAAGGAAATATTGGTAGCTAAGGGATACTTTTAGGTACATGGTATTTACTACAATGAGACCTTTGCACCAATGGAAAAGATGGACTCCATAAGGCTTTCCCTAGCCATTGCAGCTTCGAAGCAGTGGGAGGTACATCACATGGATGTAAAGTGAGCCTTTATAAATGTACATCTGAATGAAGATATTTATATGCATCAACTAGAAGGTTTTGTATCTAATCCATCTTTAATGTGCAGGTTGAATAAATCATTGTATGGGCTGAAGCAAGCCCCTAGGGCTTGGTATGCCAAGATTAATGGCTTTCTACTATCACTGAGTTTTGTTCAATGCAAGTATGATCCTAACATGGAATCAAGGTTCATTAGTCAAAATATGCTTCATATTTTCTCACCAATTTCAGCATGAAATATTTAAATCCAAGCAAGACTCCATTCCTTTCAGGAGTTAAGCTTGAAGAAGCAGGTTCTTCTCCTATGGTAAATAATGCACTGTATAGGAAGATGATTGGGTGTTTTCTTTATCTTACACATACATGACCTGAATTATCTTATGCATTTAGTGTGGCATTAAGATACATGGATCATCCTCATGATATCTATTGGAGAGAAGCCAAGAGGATCTTAAACTTTGTTCAGGGAACAAGAACTCATGGGATTTTCTACAAAGAAAAATCTGACTTAGAGCTAGTTAGATTTACTAACAATGATTGGGAAGGTGAAAAAAAAGATCAAAAGTCTACCTCAAGATATGTGTTCATTCTTGTAGAAGGACCAATCAGCTGGTCAAGTAAGAAGAAGAGTTCCATATCACTCTCATCTACAAAGGCGGAGTATAGAGGAGTTGTAAATGCAGCTACTCAATGTTTATGGTTGCAGGGAATACTTGGAGAATGTGGTTTCGAATCATAGTTTTCAATAGTCATATATTATGAAAATCAAAGCACCATCCGAATCTCCATTGATCCAGTTCAAGGACAAAGAACCAACCACATTGAGATCCATATGAACTATATCAGGGAGCTTGTGCATGATAGTACCATTTCTCTACTCTACTATGCATCTTTAGAACAAGTAGCAGACATATTCACCAAAGTATTCTGTGAGAAGACCTTCAGTAATCTCAAATCACTACTAGGGATTGTTGATCATATGGTGAAGGATGATTGATGACAAGATTTCCAAAATTTTGTTTTCCTGTCCATGTTTAAGGGAGGATTTTTACACTGGGTTTCTTCCTCTTTCCTTGGTTGTATAGACATGCAGTATGTAAAAGGGTGACTAATCCTTGTTGTTAGGCCCTATAATTTTCTCATATTTACTCATAAATTCAGGCTTAAGGGGGGCTGTTAGAATAATCAACCCATAGTTACCCATATTTGACATTAATTTAATCATTTTTGTCTTATTCCTAGAATCCTAGATTCCCTCTCTATGCTAGTTGGATTCTAAATGTTCCTAGAAGTCAATACTTGATAAAATGGGTAATGGAGCACTTTGGAATCATCCTGGAAACATATTTAGCATGTCTGATTTATTCCTAGTTCCTTAAAGTGCATATCTACCTTTTCTGAAAGCTGCCTTGCTTTACATCTGTTTTAAGGCATAAAGGAAAAGCTAGTCTAGGGGAACTTGCCTTGTTTTTTGAACACATCATCCTCCTTCCTTTTCTCCATAAAAAATAATGAATGAGTTTTCTTTCCACCACATATTAGCTTTCCCACTTTCTTTAGCTAATTCATGAGGATATTCATGGATTTGGAAAGTCCTGTTAGCACCATATTCCAAACTTTCTATTATGAGAGATATGTGGGGAAAGGAACCTATCAAAGAGGTGTTGGGAAGGCATCCCCTGAGTTGTAGGGGTGCTAAAGGCATCTGTGAGATGGAATTCTACTCCTGGGATAAGAGGCTAGGGGAATGAGGTAAAGGACAGTGTAAATCGATGGCCGTAATTTGAAATGATAAAGATTGACGATGGAAAGGCATTTTGCAGATCATAGATGTAGAGTAAAGTGGGGATGTCGGATGCAATGAATGCGTTAAATGGAATCCATGATAGAAGGTCAAGATTAATCTGAAGATAGATCAATGGCACCAAAGCGTTTCGTGCAACAAACATGCCCGGCCAAAGCCACTTTTCCAAATCACGAAATAGATTAAAGAGCAGAGACAACTGATAGCCGAGATAGGAGTACGAGTAGATCCATGGCCATAAATGATTTTGCATCCTAGAATAGCAAGGATATAGTCCCGATTTCAAATCATGAAAAGAGGTATTGACCGCAAAGATCAACGGTCACTACAAAGACATAGATAGATCTGCAGTCGTGGTTTATTTCACGATCTGAACTAGTATGGATGGGGTCAGGATCTTAAATCGTGAAAAGTGGCAGGGTCTGCTCAAATCGATGGTCGTGAGGAGAGGTCGATCTTGATCGAAGTATAGGAGACATACCATGAGGTAAAGTCACTCAATAGACCAGGAAAGGAAAAATAGATAGAAGGGTAAAGTTTTTGGACATGAATGACCTCGATGAAAGGAAGTTGGAGATCGACAGCAGAGGTTGGCTTTCCTAGATTAAGCTACGCATGCAGATAGTGAGGAAAACTTTGGCATAAAGGACCTCCAATATCCAAGGCTCAGATCGCAAGGAGGGAGATCCACGGTGCAAGCTACATGGGAAGGACACAGAGGTTACGCAGTATAGAAATCTATAAAAGGGTTTACATGGAGTTGGAAAGGTTTGTCTTTTCTAAAGCCTCGAGATCACTGAGCGCCCCGACTGCATACAGAGTGCTAGTGTGAACAAACCAAAAGACTATGCTAGAGAAACAAGGTAGTCCCCTGATACTCCCTCAGTGATATTTGAAAATAGAAAAAGTAGGAGAAATAGAAGTGGTAGATGTGAGAGATAATGTAGAACCGGAGGTCGCATGTCAGAGGGAAAAAAAAAGTCTCGTGGATGAGAACACTGATATTTTCGATACCATTCTGGTGGGGGGAACCATTGAAGCCGCTAAGGGTAAATTGGAAGTCCTTAAGAACCAGGGTAGCGATACCTGTGGTGTTTTTAAATATTTTTTTCATTTTTTTTTCTGTTGACCAAACCCCAATTGGAAGTCTTTAAGAACCAGGGTAGCGATACCTGTGGTGTTTTTAAATATTTTTTCCATTTTTTCTTTGTTGACCAAACCCCCCATTGCTTTGAGTTTGTCAAGTGGTGTGCAAACAATTTCTCTGTTGCCAAGGGGGTCATTGTGAATAGGTCAAAATCCAAAATCCTCTATTCATTCCAGGCTCCCATCGTCCGTAAAACCCTTCACATCCCAGACGAGTTTGTCTAGATATCCCGAAAATACTGAGAAGAGAATATCATACATTTCTTTAGAGAGTTTGCTGTCGAAATTAGAGAAGGTTTCTTGAAGGCTTGTTCAAAACCTAATGGTGAATTAATCATCCTGTCTTACCCCATCAACCTTAGCCAATTTAATGAAGAAATTTAGTGGTGTATAGCCCTCGCTAGTTGGTTTTTAGGTCTAGACACTAACGGTTATGTCACAGAGTCATTATTGAGTCTATTGTTCGTTTTGAGTACCTATCGTGCTGAACCTGAATTTCCAGGGCAATCTTCTCAGTCTTGTTGTCTTAAATTTGATGAATTCCCAACCGAGAACATTCATTCTCAATTAGCGAATTTCCATGGCACCAAAGTATTCGGATTCTAGTCCTTTTTGTTGAGAATGTTTATAGCTTCTAACAAAGAAGGCTTACAAGTGCCTGAGTTAGAGATCACTATTGAGATGGCCAAGGACTATTGTAAATTCATGAACAATTTTATGGCCAAATTATATGACCTTTTCTTTCCCGAAAATCCACCCAAGGTGTTTCTTGAGATGAGGAAAATACTACAGTTGTCTCATATAAAAATGATAGGAGACTAGTTCCTGATAGAATTTGGAACAATCGTAAGATTGTATGGCTTTGTGCATCAACCCTACATTATACCAACCTTTATAACTACCAAGGTTTTCTCCTTAGAATTAATCAGGAAAAGACTCACCATTGAGGAAGAAGACTTTTTGAACTATAAGAAGAGCTCAAATCTGATTTTCCCCTGGGAAGTGGTACCATATACAGTCAGAAGCAAAGCTACTTTGCCAATGGTTGGAAACTTACTCAAAGACATGGAGTTATCTCTAGAACAAGCTATGAATTACAACCCACATCAAATAATTTCCAAAAGGAGGAAGGATCACAAGTGCAAGCCTTTTGAGCACACTGAAATACCCAGGCTCAGGGAAGTGGCAAACTAGGATGATTTCCCTAACCCTACTGTGATGGATACCAGCATAGGATGAAGCTTTGTCTCACCCCTACCATGGGTAACTTATCCCCATAAGGAATTGTCCAAAGTAGTTGCAATAGCTGGGAATATCTCATCATTGGTATATTATTCAGGGAGTTCAATGAAAAGAGGATTTCTAGAGCCTATGGAGACTGAAGAGTTAGACACTGCCAGCATGCCCAAAAAGTAGAAAATAGAACAAGAGCAGCAGTTAGTGCAGGTTAAAAGGATCAATACAAAGGGGAAAATGAAGAAGAAAAACATGGAGAAAAAATAGAAACAAGAAGAACTCGAAGCATCCAAGTTGCAAATAGAGGAATATGTATTTGATGGACAAACCCCAAACAGGCATGCCTCTAAAGAATAATGGCTAGACTCTTACCAAGAAAGGGCTGATAAAACTTTTAAGGAGACATCAGAGTTGTATAACAAGGTAATGTAGTTAGTTTCCCTACCCAAATCTGTCTTTAAAGGCTATGAGGGATCACGCCACTGACACCCTCAGCCTGCCTTTGACAATGGGAAAAAAAGTTTCATAGGTTAATGTGAACCTCGCAAAATTTCCCACTACTGACATAATACACCTTAACTGAGATACTGGTGACATATTGAATTCTATATTACTGAAATCCACACTACAGATATCCAAGCTAGAGGCAAGTAAAACAAAAACTCTAGACCTTTTGAGGAAGGTAAGAGTAAAAAACAAAGCCCTCAAGGCCCAAATTAACAATTTGCAAAATGAATTAGTACAAATAGAGGGACCAACACCTAAGGGAATTTTGGCTCAGAAATTGCTAAATGAGAAAGAGAAAGAGATCCAAATACTAAAAAAGAAGTTGAAAATCCCTTCTACCCAGCTTGCTCAGACAGATGAGTTGGCTGAATTCGAAAAAGAGAAAGAGACATTGAACAATGAGTTTACAGATAGAAAAGCTAAGATGCTAAATCTCGAAGAGAAGGAAAGGTAGTGGGAGGTAGATACCAAGCTTCTGAAGGAAAGCAAAAAAGAATTAAAGGCTACACTAGTGATAAAGGAAAAATAGCTCCAGGAAAAATGCACACAGATTGCAATTCAGCCTGTAAGTGTAGCTGGAGAAGTAGACACCAGTTCTCTTTCTAAATAAATGTCCCAAATAAGCCTGAAAGACACAGAACTTACTAAGTTAAAGCAGTAGATTATAGAGCTAGAGGAGGAAAAAGGAAAGGAGGAACAAGAAAAGGAAAAGATAGAGGAGAAATGTCAAGAATTAACACAAAAAAATGCCAAGTTAATCCAGCAGGTGATTGGTAGATTGGCCTTACAATGAGCTAGACATTTGATATGGGATCAAATCATTGCACAGGCTGACAAGTTCAGACATTATATAGATTTCATCCCAGACCATGAAAATGATTTGACAGAGTCCAAGAAAAAGGTTTCGACGGTATTAGGATAAGTGCAGAAAATACCTATAGTAACAACACAAAATGTCGTTTCTTTTTTAAGCGCCTTGTCAGATGATCTGACCCATCGGTACAATATCCAAAATAGAGTTGCTATCATCTCTTGGGCTAGAAAGTTAATTGATAAGCATAGGATGTTGGTCACTGTACAAGCCAAAATAGATATTATTGAGCACAAGGTCAAGGAGGTTATTGGGTTATTCAAGCCACTGGTAGACAGAGGGATTCCTTTCTTTTGGGAAGAGAAGGGACCCTTATTGTCTCAAAAGGAGTATCTAGAGCATTTGGTTAGTCTCTGATCAAACAACAACAAGTTTCGAGAGATGCAACAATCCTTGTCAGGCGGGACCATTTTCAATAAGCTGGCCAGTGAATTTGAATTATTGTTTGATTTTAAGGCCACCTGTGCCAAAGCACCCGAGACCTCGTACCCAGAAACTATGGAACTCAAAGTGAAATCATTAAACATGGTGGTCGCAACCTTTCCTGGTCCTATCCAATGGAGGTCAATTCAACAATATGGGTCAATAAATTTTAAGACGCAACCATAGAAGTGGCAATGACAATATGCAAGAAACTTTTTCCGTGGACACACCCCTCCAATGATCAACTCTCCCAGAAATTTGTACGGCTGTCACCTACCAGATGGATACATAAAGACTCTTACGCATATTTTCTCTCACAGTCCATAGTTCATTTTTCAATTTTTATGTAAATTGTGGAAGATACATCACATTAGAGTTTGTTAGAAGTTGTTTTTCAGTTGTAACAAATTTTGATTCTTGAACCTTGAATTAGGAAGTCCCAAAATACTATAAATGTACCTTCTGAAGAAGGAGAAAGGGTCGAAACCAATGTAATTGTGCATTGTGTGCTTTCAAGATTTTTTAATGAAGTTGCAAAGCCGAAGTCGACGTTTTACACAGGGATTCATGTGTTGTTTGTGTTACAATATGTTGCTTCCTTTCTCATGTGAATGTTTTTCCAGTTTATCTCTCCCATTATGTTTTATTTCATGTATGAAATAAGTGTATAACAGTTTGGAATTCATACATGCTATGCTCCATATGTTGTTTTAGATATCCACTAAATATTTCTTCGAAAGTTAATACAAAATTCATTCTCAAATGCTCTGTGTTGATGGTCTGTTCATGTTCTTCTTTTCCACTAGATAATTATAATTCGACTGTGGCTGAATGGCTATCTTGCCTCTGTGTTAAAATCACCTGCATAAGTTCTATTTATTTCTGTTAAACATCTTGACTCCATTTCCCAATGGTTCTATGTCATGTTTCAACCCCCTTACATACAATTCATATTTTCACTTGTATATATATCTGGAATTGTTAATATTTGGTGAGAGATCCCTCTCAAAAGAGTAGAAGACCAATTGTTTCTTCGAAATTGGTTCTGCTATTACCTGGGAACGATCCTTTCAAAACCTTAGGTTCAAATCCAGTGCTAACAAACTGGCGCCATTTCCGGGAACGAGTTGAAGATCATCCCTGGGAGAACGATAGGAATTACAAAATTTCAAGAAAGAGATTTTTGGGGGAAAATGGAAATTTCTGCATTCACAAGAAGGTTGTACATTTGCCCTGGAAACTCCCAACTCACTTCGACCAGTGTTACACGAGATATCCTAGCTTCCAAAAGGATCCACATGAGAGGTAATCCTAATCCCGAAACTTTGTAGAGTATGGAAAATATAGAAAGAATACTTAGGAATAGAAATAAAGAGAACGTGGATTTTCCGTTGTTTGGTACATCATCATCTCAATATTTGTGTGACATAGAAGAATCTGAATGGGGGACTAGAGATGAAATATTACTGACCAAATCAAAATATGAATCCGACCTAAAGAAAGTTGAGGTTATCCCTAATAGACTGGAATCTTATCTTCTAGACTCTTTGTGGATAAACCTTGATACCTCAGCGAGAGCTAAGAAGGTAGTCCCTGTTTTTCAGAACACCCAATTTCCTAACCCCCAGCTTGATCCTAATCGACCAACCCCAGTGGAGGCTACTAGATTTGCTCCATTAGCCCTACCTGTAGTTCTGCATGACCTTCCCTTAAATTATTCCTAGAGAATTGCACTATATGATGGGGATGGGAATGTCTCAACAAAATACCATGTGGTTAAGTTTGATGACTTCATAGATCTGAAGGAAGTGGATTATGAAGATGCCAAGATGAGGATCTTCACACAGAGTTTGTCTATGGAAGCCAAGAAATGGTACAAAGATTTGCCACCTAGGTCTATTCTCAATTTTGCTAGTTTTCAAACTGTATTTCTAGCAAGATTGGACGATAAACAAATCCCATTGCAAGTCCTATCCTAGTACAAAAATATCAATAAAGGAGGTTTTGAGTCGGTCCATGAGTTTTCTAGAAGATTCATGAGAGCCTATAAATCGATACCTGCTGACATTAAACCTTCACTCAGGGCGGCTAAGCTTAATTATGCCAATGCATTTGATAATGATTTTTATTTATTATTAAGAGAAAGAAAATCAACCACTCTTCCTTCCATGTTCACTGGTTCCCTAGAAGTAGAGGTCAATATGATGGCATGTGGAAAGATAAAATGAAGAGTAGAGGTTGATAGGAGAAAAGGTAGAGAAGAAATACATCCCACCTCTTCTACTTCTTCATCTAGTGATGTAAAGTTTTAAATGGTGCTCAAAACTATGGAGAAGTTAATGGACCGACTCATGATGGAAGCTAAGCCTGTAAATCAAGAGTAGAATGAACCTCAGATCAAAAATCCCAATTTTAGAAGACCGATTCCTCCCCAACTCCAACCGAATAGACAAAGGGATGTGAGGAGTCCAAGGAACCGAGAAGATCATCAAATTAGACCTACTTTCCCTGAAAACTATGTAGCTGCCAAAGATGATGCAGAGTCTATCGAGGATCATATTCATCGTTTCGGCGATTTAGACTCTGAGATCTATTTGGCTGAAGAGGAACATAATATGTTTGCACAAGTAGATGATAATGCCCTGACGGAGGAATTTGAACAATATCATAAGGGATATATGCATGCTATAGATGATGCTAGAAAGATCAAATTAAGGAGTAGAGATATTGCTATAAATAAAGGAGGGTTAAATCCAAATCATCCTTCTAGTAGTCAAACAATCCCAGAGAAAAGGAGTGAGAAACAAAAGGAGCCTGTTGTATCTAAAGAAGCAGGAAAAGGAACTGGTAATGTAAAGGAGCTGGAACAAACAGCGCCTGTGGAGCTAGGCAAAACCTCTTCCATGTTTAACCTCCAAAGTGAACTTGCTATGTTGAAGATTTCAATCCCTTTCAATGAATTACTAAGGAGTCAGGAATACAAGGAGACTATAACAAAAATGATCATAAATCAAGGAGAAGATCACCCGGATATTTTAGAACTGACAAAAGACAATCCTACTATTATCTTGCGATATAATATTGATAGTGTGGACAGTGAGGACAAGGAAGTACCACCCTTTTACATGATTTTAAATGTTCATGACATGGTTTTGCACAATGTTATGTTGGACTCAGGAGCCTCACATAATCTGATGCTAAAGGGAGTGGTGGAAATTCTAGGGTTGGAGATTACTAGGCCTTATAAAGGCCTGTATTCCTTTGATTCTAAAAAGGTTAAATGTCTAGGTTTGATCAAAGACATGGTGGTATCCTTATATAAATTACCATCTAAAACTGTGGTCATGGATGTTGTCGTGGCTGATATTCCTCTCAAGTTTGGTATTTTGTTGTCGAGGTCTTGGACTTCAAAGCTAAAGGGTAGCTTGCAAATGGATATGTATTACGCAACAATTTCTGTTTGAAATGAAAACAAAAGGCTATACGGTGATAAAATATTACCTTATGTCATGAGCAGTCGGTCTCAGCCTGATATCCATCATGTTTATGCTGTTGATATAGACCTAGGGTCATCTATTTTCTTCAATGATATATCTCCTTGTAACTCAAAAACTGCTATGCCATTAAAAGGTAAAAAGGATAAAGAAGAGACAAATGAATGGGAAGCTTTAGAAAGGAAGAAGAAAGATGAAGGACTATGGAAGATGTATTTCGATGGCTCGATGGCTAAAGTAGGTGCTGGTACAGGTGTGTACATAATCTCCCACATTAGAGATACTAAAGCTTATTCTTACAAGTTGGTTTTTGACTGCACTAATAACGTAGCAGAGTATGAGGATTTGTTGCTGGGTCTACATGCATTAAAGGATTTGGGAGCTACAAGGGTCCAAATATTTGGAGATTTGGAACTTGTAGTGAATCAGGTGAATGACAGCTACCAGACTAGGAATCCAAGAATGAGGGCTTACCAAAATGAGGTATGGGACATGTTTGGGAATTATTTCACTGAACACAAGGTCCAAGTGATTCTTGGGTATGAAAATACAGTGGCAGACTCTCTGGCAATTTCATCCAGAAATTTTGAGACTCCCACCATGGGTAAGAGAAAATACAAAGTAGACATTGTAAATAGGCCCTTGATACTGAACAACACCAAATATTGGTAGGTTTTCGAAGACGATATGCCAGGTTTTTGGAGCTGTCTGGTGAGTTTGTGAATACCCGCATAGATGAAGATGATGCTAGCTCTGAGAATTTCATAGATGCTGATGGGAAGGAGGAGGGGACCGCCAGAGCAGAGAAAATGAAAGACTCTTTGGGAGGTAAGGATATAGTCCAGTTAAAAAGTAATCACATCCCCAGAGGTTTGATCCCTATAGAGTCTCTTTTTGACCAAAATGACATTTCCAGAGATCTGAAGGTCGAACCTGCTGAAGAAGTTGTAGAAGATAAAAATATTAGCACTGAAGATAACCCAAAAAATTATAAAGTTGTCCAAAAAATTACCCACTAAAGAAAAGGAAGGGTATGTAAACCTGATGAATAAATACACAGATGTGTTTGCATGGAGTTATGATGACCTCAAAGAGTATGACACTTCCATCATACATCATACTATCCCAATCAAGCCTGGAGAGAAACCATTTAGGCAGAAGCTCAGGAGGATCAATTCAAATCTAGTAATTGTCATTGCAATGGAGATAAAAAAGTTGTTTGATGCAAAAATAATTGTGACTCTGATATTTTCAAAATGGGTAGCTAATTTGGTTCCTGTTAGGAAGAAGAATGGGGAGATAAGATTATGTGTGGATTTCAGAAACTTGAATAGAGTCTCTTTGACGGAAATTTACCCTTTGCCGAAGATGGGCTAGATTCTACAGAGGGTGGTGGGCTCAGAGACAATATCTACTATGGATGGTTTCTCTGGTTACAATCAGGTGAAGGTGTTACCTGAAGACCAAGAGAAACCTTCTTTCACCACACCTTGTGGAACCTTCATGTATGCAAAGATGTCGTTCAAGTTAATGAATGTTGGAGCCACTTTCCAATGTGCCATGGATATTGCCTTTGCAAATGAAAGGACAAGTTTGTGGTGATTTACATGGATGATATTATTGCATATTCCTGGTTGGTCAAAGATCATATCAGGCATTTATAAAGGGTTTTCATTAAGTGCAGGAAGTATGGCATCTCATTAAATCCAAGAAAGTCAAGTTGTTCTCTAGAAGAAGGAAAGTTGCTGGGGCATATTATTTCAAAGGAAGGAATTAGGATTGATCCATACATGGTAAAAGGCATCTTGAAGGTGGAGGAACCAAGAAGTAAGAAGGAAATATAGTCTTTCATCAGTCAGGTAAATTTCTTGAGAATATTGATTCCTAGCTTTGCCGAAATCCTGATGGACATTACCTATATGATAAGGAAAGATCATGAAATCAAATGGACAGTGGAAGACAAGAAATCTTTCAAAGATATAAAACAGGCCATTTCGGAAGCTGTTGTACTGGTCAGTATAGACTTTGAGAAAGATTTTTTAGTATTCTCATATACTTCGGAGCATACTGTGGCAGCAGTTTTGTTGCAGAAAAATGAGCAGGGTGAAGAGCATCCTATAGCATTTTTCAGTAAGATATTGAGAGATGGAGAATTGAAATATGATATAATGGAAAAACAAGCTTATCCTTTGGTTAAGTCCTTAAAGGATTTTAGAATTTATATCCTCCATTCCCATATAATTGCATATGTCCCCAACAGTGTGGTGAAAAGCATACTTATGTAGCCAGATCTGGAAGGGAAAAGAGCTAAATGGATTGCAATGCTTCTAGAGTATGACATAGAAATTAAGCCCACAAAATTCATCAAGGGGCAAGGATTGGCTAAAATAATGACAGATTATCATTGTGATTCTCTACAACAAATTTTTTTAGCTAGTCAATCTAATCAGTTGGATGCAGAAGTACCGGTGAAGCTTGATTTTTCTATATCTCCCTGGTATGCTGATATTGTTTTTGTATTGCAGAATTTACAACCTCCCGCAAGGTTAAGCAAAACCAGAGCTAGGTCTATGAAGCTGAAGGCTGCAAAATTTTGTATCGTAGAACAATATCTCTATTGGAAAGACCATGGGGGAATACTGCTGAATAATATTCTAGAGAATGAAGCTCAACATATAACAAGAGAGTTCCACGAAGGAGATTTTGGAGGTCGCCATTCCTGGAAGGTGACCGCAAATAAAATTCTAAGGGTAGGATTTTTATGCCTTCGTTATTCTCAAATGTATATAAGGAGACGACTAAATGCCATTAGTGTCATATTTTTGAAGGAAAAAAGAAACTGGTTTCACTTCCCCTCAACCCTATATCAATAGAAGCACCTTTCTAGCAATGGGGGTTGGATTTCATTAGAGAGATAAATCCAAACTCCGCAGGACAGCATAGGTGAATTTTAACAACTACTGATTATTTCACAAAGTGGATTGAGACGATACCGACTAGAAGAGCTACAAAAGAAGTGATAATGGGTTTCATAGAAGATAATGTTTTGGAAAGATTTGGTTGTCCTAAGCAAATTGTGACAGACAATGCAACTACGTTTAAGTCCAAGAATATGATTAAATTTTACTATAAATATCATATAAACCTAAATCATTCTACTGCTTATTACCCATGGGGAAATGGACTGGTAGAATCCTCTAAAAAAAGTTTGGTGAGCATTATTAAGAAACTGTTGGAGGACAACAAAAGAGCCTGGCACACAAAGTTGAAATATGCCTTGTGGGTTGACAAAATCAGTACAAAGAGGGCTATTGGTATGTCACCATTTCAATTGGTATATGAATCCGAGGTAATTTTTCCTGCATCTCTAGGTGTTCGAATTATGAAATTATTGTGAGACTAGTTAGATGAGCCTAATCCCATTCAAAGAAGGATCAACCAGATTATTGAACTGAATGGAATGAGGGACAAATCCTATGATAAGTTCTAGATACATTAGGAGAAGATGAAGAATACCTTTGACAGAAGAATAAAGGAGGACATTTTTCAGGTTGACCTAGTGTTAAAATGGGATGCCCCACATGAAGGAAAAGGAAAACATGGAAAATTTGACCACTTATGGGTGGGCCCATACCTTATTGCGACACTCATAGGAGACAATGCTTTCATTATGCAGTATCCAGATGGGTTACAGTCCGAGGGAGGCCTAGTGAATGGGAGGTTTCTAAAACATTTCCTGGAGTAAAGGGACAACGTTCCATGTATTATAGTGTAAATATGTTTTATGTTTTAGTCAGTACATATGGTGAATCAGAAGATTTGAAGCCCGGAGAGAAGGCCCTAAGATCATAAGAGGCAACCATTTTTCAATTATGTTTTCTTTCAGAAAGTAAAATAAGAGTATTTTGTCAATGGATTCAGCGACTAGTCTACGGGTTCTTTGCTACCTCGCTGGGAGGATAACATCCATTATGGAGCCAGTTGTTAGCACCATATTCAAAATTTTCGATTATGATAGATATGGACGAGATATGTGGGGAAAGGACCGTATCAAAGAGGTGTTGGGAAGGAATCCCCTGAGCTGCAGGGGTGCTAAAGGCATCTATGAGATGGCATTTTTCTACTGGGACAAGAGGCTGCGAGAATGAGGTAAAGGACAGTGTAAATCAACGGCCGCAATTTGAAATGATAAAGATTGATAGTGGAAATGAATTTTGTGGATCACAGATACAGGGTAAAGTGGGGATGTCAAATGCATTGAATGCATTAAATGGGAATCATGATAGAAGGTTGATATTAATATGAAGACAGATAAATGGCACCAAAGAATTTTTTGCAGCGAACGTGCTCGGCCAAAGCAACTTTTCCAAATTGCGAAATAGATTAAAAAGCAGAGATAGCTTATGACCAAGATAGGAGTACGAGAAGATCCACGGCCATAAATGATTTCACATCCAAGAATAGCAAGGATATAGTCACGATTTCAAATCGCAAAAAGCGGTACTAGCCACAAAGATCAACGGTCACTACAAAGGTGGAGATAGATCTACGGTCGTGGTTTATTTTGCGATATGAACTAAAGCAGACGAGTTAAGGATCTCAAATCATGAAAAGTGGCAGGGTCCACTCAGATCGACGATCGTGAGGAGAGGTCGATCTTGATCGACGGATAAGAGACATACCGTGAGGAAAAGGAACTCACCAGACTAGGAAAGGAAAAGTTGGTAGAAGGGTAAAGTTTTCAGATGTGAACGACATTGATGAAAGGAAGTTGGAGATCAACTTTCCCAGATTAAGCTACACATGCAGATAGTGAGGAAAACTTTGGCATAAAGGACCTCACATATCCCAGGCTCATATCATAAAGAGAGAGATCCATGGTGCAAGCTGCATGGGAAGGACACGGAGGTTACGTAGTATAGAAATCTATAAAAGGGTCTACATGGAGTTGGAAAGTTTTGTCTTTTCCAAAGCCTCAATATCATCGAACTCCCCGACCACATATAGAGCGCCAGCGTGGACAAACTAGAAGACTATGTTAGATAAACAAGTTAGGCCCTTAATACTCCCTCAGTGCTATTTGATAATGGAAAAAATAGGAGAAGTAAAAGTGGTAGATGTGAGAGATAATGCAGAACCAGAGGTCGCATGTCAGAGGTAGAAGAAAGTCTCGTGGATGAGAACACCGAGATTTTCAATACCATTCTGGTGGGGGAAACCATTGAAGCCACTTGTTATAGCTGATTTTACCACTCCAGGTGAATCACACTTGTATGGCCTTCCCCTGTCCCTTTGCAGACTCCTTAGACCCCTTGGACCATTTTTTGTCTTTTGATGTTTCCTTGACCATCCCTAAAAACATGTGAAAATTAATACACGCGACTTTAAAACCCTTAATCGTGTATAGACCCGGGTTTGACCTTTAAAACCATGTACATCTGGATGTGTGCATAATCCAAATACTTTTGGAGTTTTCGTTGACATGGATCCGACTCACTTGACTCCTGGCCTTCCCTATTCCTTGAGATCGCTCGGATTCGACCTTTCATTACCCCTTTGAAAAGATATATAAGGAACTCTTTGGGACATTGAAGGCATATGAGAGGATTGAAAGCAAAGAAACTATAGTCCATTGTTGACGGAACTTGTGCTTGAGTCTGCATCCCTTTGTCCCTTGGAGCACTTTTGTGTTCTTTCCAAGCTTTCCTTTTGCTTGTAAGCTTGCTATCGAGAGATGGAGGATTGAGGTGGTGGAGGCCCAAGTGGGGGATTCAGTTTCTCTGATTCGCAGATGTGCCGACAGAGGTTGTATCCATTGTAATCTCTAATTTTATATTAATAGAAATATATTTTCCTGTCAAATAATGTATGTTTGAATGAATATTTTATCCATGGGATGATTTCAAATGCTTATACATTGTTGCTTATATATGCTAGAATAGATCCAACACCATCTATATAGTATGCTTGTCTTGTTTACTTGTTGTTGAGGAAGTAATCTATCAATTCAAGCTGAAGTTGGAAAGCTCAATGGGGATCAACTTCAACCATCCAAAATAAGGGATGAGGTCTGATCCTTTAGTGTTAGATATCTAATTTCTATTGCATATTGGAAAGGATTGATTTCTGGAGTCAAGCTGTCTATTGTGGTACCCCAAGCCATACAAATTTCTCTCAATAACAGAATTGGCAACTCCACTGGGGAGTTCCTAGTAGTTGTCCTTTGGGGTTTTTATATCGGCATTCCATGATTTTGAATTACTCTTTTTCTCTTGTTTCCGTGTCGGGTCTGGGGGCATGTTTGCCTGGTAGTGTCTAATTGGTGTGAAATTTGTCTTAGCTTGTCTATTTTCCTTCATTTTAATGCACCTTTCTTCCTGTACACGAGTTTTTAACTCACAGCAGTGTATATACACATATTTCACTGTTATTTTCGCGTACACACGCGGGTTTACTGCGAACAGTCACGTATGCCCTTAGTTTTTCCTTCTAGAGGAAGATAGATGGTTGCTGGGTGAATTTTGATGATTGCTGAGTCTCTTTTGATACTGCAAGAGTCTGTATACACCTCTATTTTTTACTAGAGACATTTTTTTTAGGGTAAAATTTCTTTTTAAAGAATGTTCTTGTCATTGCAATTTTTATTTTTTGTTTTGGGATTAGTGCATTAGATTTCTTTTACCTTAGTACTTTGCTTGAGTGATGCTTGAGTGTGCTTGCAGAGTTTGGGGGTTGTAGAATCATTCTTTTGCTTTTATATCTCATTTTTATTTCAAAAAATCCAAAATATTTGCTTATCATCATGCATTGCATCTTGCATTTTGCATAGTACTTGCACTAGATTTGCTTTGGAGTATTAGTCAGGATTTCATATAGGAAAGCTTGAATTTATCATTTGAAGAAAATTGTGCATTTTACGTAGTAGCATACCCTGTTTTTCATGGACACAATGCATTTGCATTGATTGTTAGGTGTGCATTTTACTTCATGTTGTGTGATAACACCATTAGTTGCACAGCCATATACCTCTTTTGAGTAATAAAGCAAATTAAAATCAACGCTTAATTAAAATGAACTGCACTGTTTTATTTGATAGGGTTCACCAACAAGATTAGGTTTTAGGGTCTTGGAATAGTTCATTGTGAGTAAATTCTCCAAGACCACTAAACAACAACATGTATGTGTCTGTCCAGGTGAGTGTGTGAAATTCCTTGGTATAACCAGTGTTTCTCAGGATCCTCCTCTCAAAAAGGAGTTAAGCATGAGGCAATGTGAGCAGTTATTGATTGGGATGACCCCTAGTCATAATTGAGTAGCACCGGAGATATTTCCAGGATTGTATTCGTATCTGGGGGATATTTCAAGAGTTTCAGACTTTGCTACCCTGCCCATATGGTCAATCCTGCCTGTGACTGTCCACCTGAGCATTGATTATATTGAGTTGACCTTAGTGGCCTTACCTAGGATATCGAGGGGGTACTCTGTAGGGGTTATTCTACAGGTGTCCCAACTAGATTGGGGTCAGACAATAGAATCGCTTTGCATGTTGAAGCTAAGGGCCACAATAATTGGTTACATACCTCCACTTGTTGTGTATGGGAGTCTCAAGCCTCTAATAGGCGAGACATACCTGCTTCATTTGGGAGCTCACTTATCCTACCCTTTATTGCTTGTGTTTGGCTTTAGATTTTACTGGTGATTTCTCTGTGCACGATAGCTTGCCTAGGGTTTGCGTAGATAGAGAATATTTTATATTTTTTGAGTCATTATGGATTCGAGTGTGAATCCTCGCCGTTCTCATTGTTTAATAGGACTTCCGCCTTATACATCTCCTCCTCCTTTGGGTGAGAGAAATAGACAGCCCAAGCAGACTATTTTTCACATTGATTCACACACCATGGGGGACCATGTTGAAGGTATTCCTGAACCACCTTCTCCCATTCATGTGGAAGATGGGGAGTTTACTCCTAGTTATGATCCTTCACCTGATTTGACTGACTTAGGTCTATTACCGCCTTTTCACACACCTGGATCACGTGGCAGAAATCTTCAAGCCACTCGGTGTGTCCTTGGGGGCAAGTCTCGAGTCAAGGCTATCACCTTGTTCTTGACTCCTCTGTTTAGGCTCAACTCCTAACGGAGCCAAGGGGGGTAGACCCTATTAAGTTACTAAGGATGATTACTTAGTGTGGTTATGTTTAACTGAATCAGTTACTTAGGAGTTCGAATATTTTAGCTATAAACAATTGAAGATGACAAGATACGAAAATAAACACACGAAAGCACAAAGCTGATAAATAATATATATATGAAGCAAAAATGACCAGTGCCTTAATAATGGAGTCAAATCAAAGAGATCAATGTGCTTGCATGTGCTTGGAGTGAATGTTTTGCGATTGCATCTTGGTATGTTTTAAGTTAAAATTGAAGTATGAATTGATTAAATTAGGCTAAAAGGGGGACTCCAGATATACCCGAGCGTACTTGGAGTATGTCCAAAACAAAACCTATAAGGCTACCCGCAAGGAATATGTGGGCTGAAATGGAGTCTCTGGGGCTATGTTCGTAATGCACCCGTTAGGGTGTGACAGAGATCGGTGCCCCGAGGTCACTTTTCA
>LPNX010115072.1:0-36853 GCA_001517045.1 Pseudotsuga menziesii
ACAGATGAAGACTTTAACGGATGGAGGTATTTGATTTTTCTTGTTAATTTCTTAACTGTCATTACTTGATTTTAAGGCCAGGAAGCTGTTTTTTTTAAATGCTATTCCAAGGGATTTGAAGCTTGAACCCTGGCCGAGCGGTTGGAATTAATTACGTTTCACCATCTGGGCTTTAGTGCACATTTCTTTCTGTCATGATCTGGGTTTTCTGACTTCGATAAATTTTCTTGAGCCATAGTGTGAATGCTGTGATTCGTCCCACGAGAATCGATCTCATGACCCCTGCTTTAGCAAAATGCCACGTTTTGACTCTTTAATGGTGATACTCTGCAGGTCATGACATGACCCCGCTTGGCAAAATGCCACATTCTGACTCTTTAATGGTGATACTCTGCGGGTCTTGAACTTATTTGTGATCTCGTTGCTATTTTCTTGATCAGCATTCTGGTCTAAGCCAATTGAACTGGGCTCAATAGATAAATATACAGTAGTGAACCCTTTGGTTAAAATTTAAATCAAGCATTTGGGTTGTCTGCAACGAAAATAAATAAGAAGATTAAGAGCTGAACCCATCACAAAATTTAAAATGTAAACCATATGAGCCAGTGATAACAGATTAATTTTATTCTTATTGGGTTTAATAAGCTTTAATATTATTGGCATTCTTTTATTAGGTTTAATAAGCTTATGGTATGGGGGAGATCTTGTAACGTTGTGTAACTTTATAGGCCAAAAAAAATGCTAGCCACAAAAACAACACAATATGGGGAAATGTTGTAATGTTTCTACTTAATAAAATAATAAAAAATAAAAAATTGAATTATCCGCAAAAAAAATGTTGATCCTGCACATGGTTTTAAAACCATGTGCAAGGCCTTCTAAACAACCCATGGTTTTATTGTACATGGTTTAGGAGGGCCTTGCAAATGGTTTTAAAACCATGTGCAAGGCCTCCTAAACAACCCATGGTTTTATTGTACATGGTTTAGGAGGTCGTTGCAAGTGGTTTTAAGACCACGTACAAGGTCTCCTAAACAACCCATGTGTTTTTTGGTCTGAATCACACCAAAGCTAATAGTTGAGTGCAATACTTAAGAAGAGGTTTGCACCTTCAAAGATTTAATCCTTCCTTGATAGAACCTAGGATTTAGATCTATGCTGCTGTTAAAAAATGAACAGAAATGATACTGTCCATTGATGACAATTATTTATTAATTAAAAAATTGCTTAAGCCACATTATTTTTTGACTTGGACAGAGCATGAAACTCCTTTCAAGGTCCAAGGCCATGTTAGCATGGGGACCAAGCCCATCGTCTTTTGAACGCGAGAGCACCCCAACTTACTGTTGGATTACAGCCTCACATACCTGCCTTTGGAGTAAAGTGCCGAATAACAAATGGCTGGCAATTTTATTATTCAATTACAAGTTTGGTCACCTTTCACATTATTCAATTACAAGTTTGGTCACCTTTCACATTTGATGGGGTTAAAGATGCCTCTTTTACTTGTTTCTCAAAACAACCCGGACTAATCTACTGCCTTGCAATGCAGAAAGTATTTCTTTAGGGTCCACATGGAAAATTATTGGGAATCATAATTTTCTTACAAATGTAAATACATGGGTGAATCTTTTTTATTTATCAAAATGTAGATGATAAATATTTTGGCTAGAATTTTGTAGGTTGTTTTTCGTTTTTAACAATTTTATGTATTTTATAGAAAGTGATGGTCATTTTTTCCTACAAAATCGTTTGATCCTCTCAAATTTTGAGTGAATATTTGTTTTGAATTGGGATTTTATTTTTATTTTTCATTATTATTATTTTGGGTTAATTAGTCAAATGACAATTACTAGTTTTTAAATTTTTTTGGGATTAATTATTGAAATTCACATTTTGCATTTTATATCTATTATTTTTTAAAGAAAGAAGCAAATAGATCTTACATGGAACTAGATAAGATGGATATGATAATGTTATTAATGTCCAATAAATGACCACAAATAGGTCAATGGGAATGCTAAGTACATTTCTTTCGTTAGAAAGCAATGGGAGTGCTAAATACATCAATGTCGTTAGAAAGCAAGATTGCAAAGGCCACTCCTATAATGGAAGGATATCAGTGTCGTTAGAAAGAATGATTGCAAGGGTCACTCCTATAATAGAAGGATAGAAGCATATCTAACCTAAAAGTTCTAAGATCTAGAGTCTAAACTTTAAAGGCATTAATACAAAGCAACAATGCAACCATAAAAGTGTTAGCACCATTGAGAACCAAAACCTTGGGAAGAGCAATGTCTTCCATGATTACTTGGAAGGGAACCTCAGTGCCTTGAATCGATATTTCTTTATTGTCTCAGAGCTAAGGGACAGACAGGATTTCATCCCTCTCATCAGACCATTGATCACATCTTTACCCCCTCCAAGCCATCATTGAGGAATCAACATGAACCTTTTGATGTTCATATGTAAGAATTAATAAAAATTATATTGAAGCAAACTAAAAGGATTTAAATAGATTACACCCACCTTCAACTCTATTAGAGTTTTGACAAATATTTGCATCATTGTTTAGATTCATTACTAAGATGTGGCAATGTGCCTCAAAATACCTGCATCCTTTTGTCTGTGGTAAATGCGTAACTTTTACAAGGAGCTCTTAGTTTTCACATGTGTAGTTGTTATTGTAATAACTTTGGATATCTTAATGTTCTTGTCTGATTGCATGTTCACGGTTGGACTCAGGTGGATGTGGTGGCTTAAGTCGACGAGTCTTTGAAGAAGGATTTCCAAGTAATTTCTTGCTCTAAATTTTGCTTACTAATCATTCCATACCAACTCAATTTGAATTGATTGTATAGCAATAGCGATCCCAGTAAAACATGCAAATATAGTCTTTCAGATGATGTGGTGAAGGTGGTTAGCTACAACATAGTTTTAAAGATCTGTTTGAGTTTCGTTTGGTGTTGATCTCATCTAGGTTTGCAGTTTAAATTAGAGGACAACAAAATTGAGTTCTGCGAGGGCATGGAAGTTTACAGTTTCCATCTCTATTCATGCATTTTACTACTTATATTGCGTCTGTTAGTGTAAGTACTTCTCTAGATTATGATGTTGAGGCCACTGGCTAGCAAACATTATTTCAAAAGCAACAAGAAAAACCTATACTTCTTGTGACCGGTTGAAATGGCAGTCCAAGCCACCATCAAACATATGTGGAGAAACTAAGCACTGTCACCTTAGTCACTTCTCCAAACTTCTTCGAAAGTCGAAACCTCCTAGGGGAGAGCCCTATGTAACTCTGCAAAAGACACTTAGACACCAAATATATCTCCTGTGTGTATGGTTAGTGACCAGTGCCTAATGGAGTCTAGAAGAGGATATGAATAATACAAGTTCACTCATCCAAGGATAGGCCAATTGCATAACTAATTAGTTCCAATACGAAGATAACAAGTGCAATATGTAGGAATTAGTAAAAATACATGCATTTCATAAGTATTTATCATTATCAAATAATAATTTAACATCAGTATGTATCAATCAGGCATGCTAATATTATGACATCAATAACAATTTAGGCATTCATTTTAGTATAAGAAACAATAATGTGCATGTAATCAAGCATTTACCAAACAATTTGCATCAACTTTGAAAGCAAGTTACATGTGTTTATTAGTAACAATATCATAAATAGTATGCAGTAGTAGACATAACCAACATTAACAATGTCCTTCCAATTCATACCAACAAAGGATATTAACCATCTAATTGATGTTTACAAGTCATTTCGTAGGGTTCAATGGATTGAAGTGCAAGGGAAGGTACACCTGAGTAAAAGGGAGGGCGCGGAATTTCAGGGAGCTCGAAATTTTAGGCATGAAATTTTATGGCCCGAGATTTTAGGGCTCAGAATTTTAGGAGTCGAAAATTTTGGGAGGCCCTAAATTGTCCAAATATTTGATTTTATGAGATTTTTATAACTTTTTCAACCTGAATTTAACCTAAAACTAATTCTAAACCAACCCTAGAACCAGGTTTTCTAGAAGAGAAAAAGTGTGAAAACCCAAGGGAAACCCTACCCTAGCAAAAGCCTTACCCAACCTAGGGCTTCTAGGGAGGATGCTAAGCTAGTGAGGAAGGGTTCTTAGGTCAAGCAACTAGCCTAGAAAAACTAAGGATAAACCCTATGACACCCTCACAAGGAGACGTGCCTCGGCTTGCCAAGGTGATAAGAATGGAAGGTAATGGCCTATCCTAGGAAAAAGTGCAGCACTAGGGATACCACTAAGACTTGAACATGCACATCCACCAACATTCAAACAAAGGGATAAGAAGCCAAACCTCCATGTGCTTGTGTTCATCCAACAAATCAAAGCATCACCAAAAGTAGAGATTCACCAAAGAATTACCAGAAAATAGCTTGTGTTAACCAGAAAACTTCCTCAAGAAGAGCACATCCATCCAAAGAAACCCTAATAGGGGTAAAACAAGTGCATACTGTATTATCCCATAAGTTCTAATTTGCAAATGAAAGTGAGGAGATCTATTTATATGATCTCACTCGCTTTTATAAATAGAATCTAGGCCGACATGCCTTTAAAATGTCAATTTAAAATTAAAACAAAATAATAATAAAATATAGCCATTATGTAGGCCCAAGGTAGGCTACCCGAGGTATTTGCATCCCCAGGTGCCAAAACATGTTCAAATAAGCAAATCACTCCTAACGAAAGGCAAGAGTGAGCTGGAGGGAGGGAGTTATGCCCCATCTAACTCCCAGAATGTTGTAAAATCCATTAAAGCATGGAAACGACCTGGCATGGAGGATGTCTTCCTCTGAGGAAAGAAGGTTAGGGAGAGCAAGGACCCATTGGCTGAAGGGCCAGGAGGGTGTACGAAGTGGGTGCAACTAAAAATGAGTGTCTCATAGCTAAAGTAGAGGCAACTAGAACATGCAAATCAGATATGGAGCCATCAGACCCGGTGATCAACCCTTAGGGACCCTAGACACCAACCCTGAGGTTAAAAACCCCTTTAAAGGGAAATCAATAGTGCCATTAAGCCATAATACCCTTAAAGGAGGACCAAAGGGTCCAACCATGACCACCATTGCTCAATAACACCCTTCCTAGTCGAAAAAATGGCACTCTCTCCTTGAGGTACACCTGAAGGTGCGTTGGGTACAAGTGCAACGTAACATTGGCTCCAACTGCAGGATGAGTGCTCTTCCTGGGAGTGCTCGAAAACCTGTGAATTTACTGGTACCTATAGACCTACACACATACCAAATGTCCAAGAGATTAAAAACATCTAAGGGTAGACACTTTCGTCCTGCCTTGTTCGTTAAATGAGGGAAACAAAATAAGAACAATAAAAACTAACTAACGGATGAAATGACACCAGATGCAACGCACAGAAAGATGCCTAATGCAACTAACCCTACCTACTCTAAGCATGGAAATCGGAATATATTAGGTAAAACCATACCACCAATGTAACCATTTAAGTAAGTAATCCATACCTGATGTGTTACCTTTGTCCTTTAATGTAATCTAGGCCAATACCTCATTGATGATATGTTGAGTTTGTACCAAGATCTTTATTTTGATGAGTGCAGGAAACTAGACCTTATTAAGAACCTGGAAAACTTGAAACCAGTGTCATGGAGAGGCATCACTTTGACAAGCGTTGTTGATCCATTCTTCTAGTGGACTTATGTATGGGACACCTCCATCATACATATCTTCTAAAACAATTTGCTTGAAACTCGCCCATGAATCTTGAACTTGGGAGGCTAGTTGTTGATTTTTGTGAGCAACATTGAGAACCATTCTCTTAGGAGAATGGGGACACCTGGTTTGGGACCATGGTGTGGACTCAACCTAAAGGTGAATGATCATTTTATTGAATGATGATATCTGGTCCTTGACCATGATATGGACCCAGCTCTGTACTGGGGGGTATCAACATTGAGTTGAGTGACCATTTTGTTTAATGGTGACATCTGGTTTGGGACCACGATGTGGAACCAGTCTAGCACTGGTAGACTCAGCCTAGTTCTGAGTAGCCATTCTTTTGAATGGAGGCACTAAGTATGTTACCAAGTATTTGAACTAGTGTCAAATTATGCAGCCTATGGCTGAGGCACCTGGTCTGTTACCAGGAAGACATTATAAGCCCTAGATCGGGTCTAGGCATGTGTGACACTCTGACCCTTAATTAGTGGGCTTTATGATCTTCTCCAAGGCTTAGATACCCTTGGTTAAGACACCTTATAACCTGATCTCGGTGTCACACATAGTGTGAGATAAAAGCATTAGTAATTCTCTATGTTTATGATGTACTTTGAGTGGTGATGAAAGACCACGTTGACCACAAGGACACTTAAAGAAGGTTAAAGCGAAAGTAAAAAATACATGAAGACCCTTAGTACCATTAAGGGGTAAAAGTGAAAGTGAAAAAAGACCTTTAGTATCACTAAAGGCAAAAGTCAAAATTAGAAAAGAATAAAATATTAATATTTTGATCTTTCTACTTTTGGTCCACTTACAGGTGACTCAAAGGATATAAAAGAAGATCAATCCATTTCATTACCACACACACTTGCTCTCACAAGTACATATTCTCCATCAGAAGATCTCACAGCTTTTGAAGAAGAAGGTTTTCATGATTATGCCCTAGCATGGATGAGTCTAGCTAGGGCATCATCATTCATGTGAAGACAAACCCTAAGCTAGGGTTTTAAACAGCTCCAAATTCTTTCTCAATTTTTGGCTAGGTTTCTTACCCTAACCCTCCTCCTCAAATCCGGGCAGTAGCTAAATATTCTCGGGCAACTCTCCTTCTCTCACGGACAACATCAAGGGTTTTCAGACAACCCTCTTTCTTTACGGGTTGCCCCTATTTTCTCATGGGCAACAACTTAGAGGGCTTGGCCCTCTCTTTCTACCCACGAGCAGCATACCCGTGAGGGTTTCGCTCACGACCAACCCTCGAGTAGCATACCCTTGATGGTTTGGCTCATAGCCAACCCTCGGGAAGCAGACCCGTGAGGATTTGGCTCATGGCCAACCCTTGGGCAGCCTCCAGTGTAACCCATGAGGGCTGCGGGTTGTGAGCAGACAGGCCCGGAGAGCCACGGGGAGCCCACAGACCTGCCCAGCAATTCCCAGATAGAAGGACAGGGAAGCAGCGGGTAGGGAAAATAGGACAAGACGGGAAGTACAGAAGGAAAACAGGGCAGGTTGGGCAATATGGAACATGTATGGGAAGGTATAGCAGATCAGGGCAGCAATATAGTCAGTTCTGGGCTGCCTGCTAACTTGGGCCAAAGAGAGAAAAATCAGCACCACAAGCCCTAATTTGAAAAAATCCCTAATTGGGCATTTTTTATGAAATTGGAAATTTGATCTTCTGTAAATTGTGAAACAACCCAGTTAGGTTTTGTGGATCTTTTGAAAAAACTCAGTCATCTCATTTACGAGATGAATTACTAATGCTTTTGGGTTTTTTGTCCTTTAAAGGTTTCCCTAGTGAAAAATCTTGTGTTCAATGTGTTGATGTTGTTTAGTGCACTTGTCATTTGTTTATGTTAATCTGCAAATTTTAAAAGTATTCATGCTAATGCTAAAATTCAACATGGTATCAGAGCATAGCATGTGAAGACACGGTAAAGGGATATTGTTGTTGTCTTCCTAGACCTTGGGATAAGTTTTGCAAACTTAACATTTGACTAAGTGGCAAGGATGGCCATCAATATCTTCAGACCAGAAGAGAAGCTACAAGGTTCAACTAACTACAACTCCTGGAAGGCCAGGTTGACAGCTATACTGGAAGAGAATGACTTGGATGACATTGTTTTTAATGTCAGTGAAGAGCCAACATCTAATGCTGGTGGACTTGCTTACAAAAAGAAACAGGCTAAGGACAGAAGAATCATCTATGATTCTGTCAAAGAAATAGTGATGCCCAACATCACAGCATTGAAGACTGCCAAAGAATGCTTTGACACCTTGGCCAACCTGTATGAGAAGAAGGCTCCCAACCAAAAGAGAGTATTGTTGTTGATGATGATGACCTTGTGCAAAATGTGGTTGATGGTCTCCCAAGCTCTTGGGAAACCTTCATGGCATCTGTCAGTGGACGTGAGAATCAACCAACCTTCGAAATACTTAGACATGATTGCATATAAGAAGAGGGAAGGACTTCAGGCAAAGTAATCAAGGAACTTGTAACCTTGCACTTGCGGCAAAGTCAAAGAAGTTTAAGAAGCCTTTCTCTCAGCAAAAGAAGGGAAAGAAACCTCATCGTAAGTTCTTTGATATGTCAAAAGTGGAATGTTATAATTGCCACAAGTTTGGGCATTTTTCCAAAGATTGCAGGAAAACCAAGAAGAAATCTAAAAGAATATTTCAAGCCTCTGCTGTAGAAGCAAAAGAGGAAGAAGAAGAAGAAGAAGAACCTCAGAAGAAGAAGAAAGCCAAGACTAACAAAGAAGAAAAACCTAGAAGAGAGTACTACCTGGTTTCTGCTCTCTCCAGTTCCACAACTGACAGTGATACCACTTGGTTGGTGGATAGTGGTGCCTCCAGGCACATGACAGGTGACCATGGGGCTCTCACCAGTTATAGGAAGAAAAAATTCACCACACAGGTAGAACTTGGAGATGACTCCACTTACAAAATTGAAGGAGTTGGCTCAACTTCACTTCAACTTGACTCAGGTATGGTTCTTCATATTGATGATATCTTATATGTTCCTGGTTTGAAGAAGAATCTTCTATCTGTTGCTGGCTTAGAAGACAAGGGCTACAGAGTCCTCTTCATGGACAAGAAAGTCCTTCTGTGGGCAAAGGATGAAGACTTAAGCTCAACAGTACATATTGGGGCTCGAGAGGAAGGCCTTTACAGGGTTTCAGAATATTCCACTCATGCTTTGGTACATCATACAGTTGATCCACATGAACTGTGGCATAGAATGTTTGAACACCTTCACTACACAACTCTCCCAGGCTTGTAGAAGATGGTCAGAGGTATGCCAGTAGTATCTCCAAAACATGATGGAATTTGCAAAGGATGTGCTATAGGTAAGAACACTAAGAAATCATTTTCTAGAAGCAAGAATGGATCTAAAGGAATTTTGGATTTGATTCATTCTGACATTTGTGAGCCTATGTCCTCACCCTCTGTGAGTGGGTGTTTATATTATGTCTTGTTCATTGATGATCACTCTCAGAAGTCTTGGATTTACTTCCTCAAGGCCAAGAGTGAAACTTTTGACAGGTTTAAAGAGTTCAAGGCTCTGATTGAAGATCAGACTGGCAAACACATCCATATATTGATATCATATAACATAGGTAAGTATGAATCTAATGAGTTGGATGATTTTTGCCGAGAAGTAGGAGTGAAGAAAGAGCTGACAATATTGTACAACCCTCAACAGAATGAGGGTGCAGAAAGGAAGAATAGAACGATATGTGAAGTTGCTAAAGCAATGCTTACATATCTGGATCTTCCTTTATCTTGTTGGGCAGAAGCTGCAGGGACTGCTGTGTACATTCAAAACAGAAGCCCTCATGCTATCTTGGGGGAGAAGACTCCAGAAAAAGCCTTCACCAACAAGAAACCAGCAGTTGACCACATGAGGATATTTGACACTCCAGTGTACATTCATGTGCCAAAGGAAAATAGGGCCAAGTTCGAGCTCTCCGGTAAGAAAGGTATCTTTGTTGGTTACAGTGATTGCTCGAAGGATTTCCGTATCTATGTACCTGGACAGAGGTACATTGAAGTCAGCAGAGATGTGATTTTCCATGAGGAAGCTGTGTTTCGTAAAACAAAAGAGCTTTCAACGGAAGATGAAGTACCTCCCCTTGAGTTTCCAGATTTAGAAATTCAGAGGGAGGAAGAGGAATTTGAGGATCAAATTCCAGAGGCACCTAAGGACACTGAACGTCCACCAGAAGAACTACTTGAAGTTCCTCCTTTCAAAAGGAGACCTACTTGGTACCAAGAAACCGTACAAGAAGGCGAGAAGCATAAAGCTCCTCCCAGGACTTTCAAAGAAAGCATAATACCACATAAGTACTCCAGTCTTATGAGCCAGTTTATTTTTGTAGAACCTTCCTCATACGAAGAAGTAGCAAGTCAACAGGTATGGGTTGATGCCATGACTGATGAGTACAGTTCAATCATGAATAATGATGTGTGGGAAGTTGTTCCTAGACCAACAGGAAAGTCAGTGGTGACATCTAGATGGATTTATAAGATCAAGCATGCTGCTGATGGTAGTGTGGAGAAGTATCAATTCATATTCGTAGCTCATGGATTCACTCAGAAAGAAGGCATTTACTATGATGAGACATTTTCTCTTGTTTCCAGGTATACTACTATTAGAACCATCATTTCTCTTGCTGCAGTATTCGGATGGAAGTTAAATAAGATGGATGAAAAGACAACCTTCCTCAATGGAAAGATTCAGGAGGAAGTCTATATTGAACAACATGAAGGCTTTGTGACTCATGAGAAGAAGAGTCATGTATGTAAACTAAAGGAAGCCTTGTATGGACTGAAATAGGTACTGAGAGTCTGGTATGCCAGGATGGATGGATTTCTCCACAGCTTCAAGTTTTCCAAAAGTACAATTGATTCTAATGTGTACTTTAAGGTTGTTCATAATCATGTCTTGATACTTGTTCTATATGTAGATGACTTGTTTCCTATAGGTGATAAACAGTTGATAGAATAGTGTAATAGGGAGCTTACCTTTGAATTCGAGATGAAAGATCTCGGATTTATGCATTACTTCCTTGGCTTAGAGGTTTGTCAAAATCCAGGTGAGATATTCTTAACACAAGGAAAGTATGCAGTGGATATCTTACAGAGATTTGGGATGCAAAACTGCAAGTCCATGAGTGTACCCATGACTACCAACGTGACAAAGTTGTGGGACTCAGCCACCAGTGCATAGAGTGTGGACTCTACTCTGTACAGACAGCTTATTGGATCCCATATGTATCTTGTGCATACGAGACCAGACATATGTTACACAGTGGATGCACTGAGTCATTTCATGTCCAATACGAAGCACATACACTTGGTAGCTGCCAAACATGTACTCGGATATGTGCGTGGTACTATCACTTATGGACTCAAGTATACTTCCAGCAATGGAGTATTATTATTTGGATATGCATATTCAGATTGGGATGGCAGTGCAGTGGATCGGAAAAATACCTCTAGTTATTGCTTCAGTATGGGATCAACAATGATCTCTTGGTCCAGTAGGAAGCAGGGTTCCATAGCTCAGAGTACCGCTGAGGAAGAGTATATTGCTACAAGTGATGCCTACAAGGAAGCGATTTGGATCAAAAAACTTCTATCTGGTTTGTTCGGGGGAAAGCTTGACTCAACGATCATCCATTGCAATAATCACAGCTGCATAAATATTTCGGAGAATCAATTTTTCATGATAGATTGAAACACATTGAAATGAGGTATCATTTCATCAGATACCTAGTGCAGAGAGGTGCTCTAAAGTTGCAGTACATTCGTACGGATGAATAGATTGCAGATATCTTGACCAAGCCCTTGACAGCATCAAAGTTCGTATACTTTTGTGACAAGCTTGGTGTTTCAGAGAATGCCACTCTCCCTGAGAGGGAGTGTTGATTTTTATGAGCAACATCGAGAGCCATTCTCTTAGGAGAATGGGGACACATGGCCTGGGACCATGGTGTGGACTCAACCTAGAGGTGAGTGATAATTCTATTGAATGATGATATCTGGTCCTTGACCATGATATGGACCCATCTCTGCACTGGGGGGACTCAACCTTGAGTTGAGATACCATTCTGTTGAATGGTGACATCTAGTATGGGACCACAATGTGGAACCGGTCTAGCACTGGTAGACTCAACCTAGTTCTGAGTAGCCATTCTTTTGAATGTAGGCGCTTGATCTATTACCAAGTATTTGACCTAGTGTCAAATTATGCAACCTATGGATGATGCACCTGGTCTGTTACCAGGAAGACACTAGAATCCCTAGACCGGGTCTAGGCATGTGTGACACTCTAACCCTTGATTAGTGGGCTTTGCGATCTTCTCCAAGGATTAACTACCCTTGGTTAAGACACCTTAGTACCTGATCTTGGTGTCACATAGAGTGTGAGATAAAAACATTAGTATTTCTCTCTGTTTATGATGGTGTACTTTGATTGGTGATGAAATACCACGTTGACCACATGTGATGACCACAGGGGCACTTAAAGAAGACTAAAGCAAAAGTAAAAAATACATGAAGACCCTTAGTACCACTAAGGGGTAAAAGTGAAAGTGCAAAAAGACCTTTAGTACCACTAAAGGCAAAAGTCAAAATTAGAAAAGAAAAAAATATTAATATTTTGATCTTTCTAATTTTGGTCCACTTATAGGTGACTCAAAGGATATAAAAGAATATCAATCCATTTCATTATCACACACACTTTCTCTCACAAGTACAACTGCTCCATCACAAGATCTCATAGCTTTTGAAGAAGAAGGTTTTCATGATTATGCCCTAGCATGGATGAGTTTAGTTAGGGCATCATCTGAAGACAAACCCTAAGCTAGGGTTTTAAACAGCTGCAAATTCTTTCTCAGTTTTTTGCTAGGGTTCTTACCCTAACCCTCTTCCTCAGATTTGGGCAGTAGTGAAATCTTCTCAAGAAACTCTCCGTCTCTCATGGACATCATCAAGGGTTTTTGGGCAGCCCTCTTTCTTTACGGGTTGCCCCTATCTTCTCATGGGCAGTAGCTTAGAGGGCTCGACCCTCTCTTTCTACCCACGGGCAGCATACCCGTGAGGGTTTGCATCACGACCAACCCTCGGGTAGCATACCCGTGAGGGTTTGGCTCACAGCCAACCCTCGGGAAGCAGACATGTGAGGGTTTCTCTCACGACCAACCCTCAGGTAGCCTCCGAGGTAACCCGTGAAGACCGCGCGTTGCTAGCAGACTACTGCAATAGATGCTAGCATGCCCTTAGGGCCTCGAGTTGTCAGTAGACAGGCCCAGAGAGCCACAGGAAACCCACAGACCTACCCAAAAGGTCCCAAGCATAAGGACAGGGCAGTGGGCGACAACAGGTAGGGAAAACATGACAGGCCTGGCAGTACGGAAGGTAAACATGGTAGGTCGAGAAGTACAAAACAGGTACAGGACATGTATGGGCAAGTAGAACAGATCAGGGTAGCCATACTATTAGTTCTGGGTTTCCTGCTAACTTGGGAAGGAGAGAGAAAAATCAGGACCACAAGCCCTAATTTGAAAAAATCCCTAATTGGGCAATTTTTGTGAAATTGGAAATTTGTTCTTCTGTAAATTGTGTAACAACCCAGTTAGGGTTTGTGGATATTTTGAAAAAACTCAATCATCTCATTTACGAGATGAATTACTAATGCTTTTGGTGTTTTTTCCTTTAAAGGTTTCCCCAGTGAAAAATCTTGTGTTCAATGCGTTGATGTGATTGATGTTGTTTACTGCACTTGTCATTTGTTTATGTTAATCTACAAATTTTAAAATATTCTTGCTAAAGCTAAAATTCAACACTATTCGTGGAGTTGGACTTCACAAATCTTCATAGGTGAGTCGCAACCCATCTCTGCATTTACTCAAGCTTTTCTTTGTACATACGAGTATATTGCCTATCTTTTCCACAATCATGTTAGTAACCCCAATAATCCTTGAACTTTTGAAATTGTCAACAATATAATTCATACCTTCATGCTTCAAATGAAAAGATAATCAATAAATATTATGAATATGAGAGATGAAAATCATACTTTTCCACCTACCTTCCTCGGTCTTGTTAAGATGTATCATTAAGGGCTTACCGATGTAGGGTAGAGCAGGTTGAACAACTTATTCTATGCTTCTTGAGGGGCACAACTCAGATTGATAACCTAGGCTCATCATATGATGAATATCCACAAAAGAATCCTTTGGGCGACATGCTTCCATGTTGCAAGATGAGTATGATGGTGACATCATGGAAGAATCACCAAAGATACGGGGTTCCAAATCTTCAAACCTTTCATCATAATGGGCCATCTGCATATAACACTAATCTGCAATGTCTGGTGTTGTTCCATATTCAATTATGGTGGCAAAAGGGTTGAGCCATTCTTTGTCACTAGCCTCATAAGGGGAAGGGATGATCATATATCTTTTAATAAGGTTTTCATAATTTATGTCTTCAGCATCCCTGTTGGAGGTGACTGAGAGTTCCTCGTCCCAAATTTTGTTAAGCTCTGGCTCAACCTGGGTAACTTTATCAAGTTGTTCTTCCTTACTGAAACGTATGGAGACGATGCTACCTGGTCTTGAGGAATCATAAAAAGGCATACCCATAAATGGCTGATAAACATCTTCCTCGGAATTCTCGTCATTATGTTCCTAGAGATCTAGTATGTCATAAGGAGTTTCTATATATTGGAAGGGAGGACTCATCTTATCTTTTTGTTCCTCGGCTTCTTCAACTAGGACTTCAAGATCTTTATATATGGGACCACCATCATATTCATTTGCTTGGGAAACTTCATCTATCGTGCTCAAGATGTCATCAGTTAGACCTTGAACAATGGCCACTTCAAATTGATCTTTGTTTTGGGATTCCTTACTGAACAAGTCCTTCGCATGCTTGACATGAGGTATCCATTCGTCACGGCGCCCTGAATCCCAGTGGTTACAAAATGTTTCCACCAATTATGCAAATGATGATATCATTTCTTTATTTAGGCCCATAAACTAAACAAGGGCCTTTCCTCCCATTTAAAGGACAAATGATCGCATGTAAACATCTTCTTCTTCTTTGATACCATATTTTGAAGCCAAAGTTATAAACCATTCCACATTATGCACAACATTATCATGGTCACCCTTGAAGGAATGCCAAAATACCTCTGGTAACTCATTTGAATATCCTGGGAAAGTTCATAGATCAAGAGAAGCAAAACCAATTTCCATTTCTATAGCAGTCAGATTATCAGGATCTTCAAACTCGAATGGAATATCATCTTTGGTTCCGTCTCTTGAATCGTCTTGAGTCTGGCTCCTTCCCAGGGTTTCTTCCCATATTTTGTCGATCATGGCCTTTCTTTCCTGTTCTTTGACACCATAATCCCAATCCATGCTGAATGCATTAATGAATTGCTTGAGAGAAGAAAAAATTCTACGAGGAAAACCCTCATACCAATTTTTGACAAATAAGTTGTCTTCTGGGTGAAGAGACAACAAAAATAGCCTCATCTTGGTGTCTTCATGCACGATGTTACTTGCCCAGATGAATTGCATGAATGCTTGCACATGGGATGTTGCATGGTACTTATACTACTCGAACAATGGGAAAAGTGCCTTTCCACCGTCTTGAATGGCACACTTGTGTGGGAAAATTGAAATGCTTGAGAAGTCCAATATGTCCATCCACAAGTCATAATTGGATGCCATATTGTCAAGCTTCCTTGTCTTTATAGAGTACTTCTTTTATTTTTCTTTGATTGGAGTTTCCAGGAGAAACCTGCCAGGTCATATAAGAAAATCTCACCAAAGTACTAAATAAAACAAGGGCGTACTTGATAGATGGGATGGGTTGAGCTCTTTTTGGAGACGCCAAGTAATCCTACAGGTCAGTCCTAAAAAAAATGTATGCAATCATATATAAGCAGGGCTTCAAGACTTACCAAAGTGTTAAGCCTTGCCGAGCTTTTCTTTGTGGAGTCGCCAGGTAATATCTACAAGATTTGTCCTTGACAATAATATCTTCAAAATACCCAGAAAGACTCACCTCAATTTTCTTACCAAATGTTGTTCTTGTCAGGGTGTGAATAACTCGAGATCAGCCGCTTCAAAACTTTTTTAACGTCCTCGGCAACAACGAACAAATGTTAATCAATAGTGAAACTAAGAAAATAGGTGTAAATTTACAATAGAAGGGCTAGTCCCAAATTTTCCTATCTGAATCAAAATGAACCTCGGTGTCCCGGGACCAGTGGGCTACTGCCAACTGGGCTATTGGGCCCGACCGCCCTGGCGGCGGTGACACACTGCCAAGTTTCAATTTTGAAAATTTGGCAAGTAAATGCTCTTAAATTTTAATACTTATTGATCATTGATGGATCACGTGACATCATGGAGTCGAGAGAAGAAGACAAGATTCAAAATTGAGCAGAGAATCAAGGTGAGTGATTCTCCTCTCTAGCTCGTCTTTCTCCTTCAACACATTCTGCAGTTTTCATCATTCTAAAGAGAAACTGAGGTTTTCCTTTCAAGTTTTTGGGTTTCTCCCAGACTGTAATGAAACATAATCCACCAACACACAGAGGAGCCTGCTATTTGCGGACATGGTAGGCAATTCTTCTGGCACTAGGAGCAGTTCCAACTTTCCCTCCCGGTTATCATTCTGCTCTTGTGAAATATTTGATAAATGAGACATGGATTTTGATAATGGATACCAATACGAGGACTACAATCTCCGGAACCCCCATCAATATGACGCGCTATGCTCTATGTGAGTCACTATGTATGTTTGTAATCTTGTTTTATTTTATATTCCCTATAATAGTCACATGAACACTCCATTCCTCGAGCATTTTAGTATTATATAAGGGGCTTGTGTCTCATTACATTGTATACATTCCCCCTGTTGCTTTGTGTGTTGTTTCTGGGAGGAAATGGGGGTTTTTGCATTTGTGGGTTTTCTTCTTTTCATTGTATTATCCTTAGTTGAAGCATGGAGGCCATGTCCTCAAATTTCAATGAGACTACTACTGCTTTGGGACTGAAACATCAGCGCAACAAGGAATATTTAGAGTTTGGGGCTTCAAAGAAGCATGAAGGGTCTTCAACGTTTGTGAATATGAGGTACCATATGGGGCATGTGCTGACTTCTATCATCAATGTCCATACAATTTGGTATGGCAGATGGAGCAAGAAGGAGAAGAGGATTATCAATGAGTTTCTGCTATCTATCTCTAATAATACCAAGAGCCCTTCTGTGGGTCAGTGGTGGCAAACATTGCAGTTCTATACTGATCAGAATGGATCCCATATTAGCAGAAACATAGTTATTGCTAGTGAGCATGCAGATTATTATTCCCATGGTAAGATACTGAGTAGGCTAACTGATCAGAAAGTGATAAAGAATGCCATAAGTGCCAAGATTAGTCCCCTTTCTATTGATCCCGAGAATAGCCTTTATCTTCTCCTCACTTCTAGTGATGTTGCTGTCCAAGACTTCTGTAGTGCAGTCTGTGGGTTTCATTATTTTACATTCCCTTCCATTGTAGAATACACACTGTCGTATGCATGGATTGGACACTCTGGAAAGTAGTGCCCACAAGTCTATGCTTATCCTTTTGCAGTGCCAAGTTATATGACTGGAATGAAGGCATTCAAGCCTCCTAATGGCGATGTTGAGATTGATGGGATGATAAGTGTGTTTTCCCATAAATTGGTCGAGCTTTCTTCGAATCCCCTATTCAATGACCAGTATGTTGGTGAGGATCCTACTTCTCCTACTGAGATTGCAAATCTGTGTGAAGGCCTTTATGGGACTGGAGGCGGTGGATCTTACACTGGACAAGTACTTACGAATAGATTTGGGTCCAATTACAATGTTAATGGCATTAGGAGGAGGTATTTAGTGCAATGGATATGGAGTCCTATTTTGAATGCTTGTTCTGGACCAAATGCATTAGATAGTTGAAGGTGATATAGTTCTCCTGTTAGTAGAAAATGGGTTTGCTAGAGTCATGCTTAGACTTTGGGGTTTGTCTCAAGCCTTACTGTTGCAAATGTTGTTTGTGGGTTGGATCTAGTCGGCCTATTCATGGCTTCTTTCTTGGTATAGACCTCAATATGCCTCAAAAGTGTTGTGGAACACTTAGGTTCTAGTCCCATTTTTATTTCTTGACGTTATGTAGTGATTGTTTTTCTTTCAATGGTCATCCCACTATGTGTAGGTGCGTATGTTTATAAAGATTTGTCTATTTAGACTATTCTCGGAGAAATCTTGAACAAAGAGCATTCATGTCCGTTGAATTTTTAAGGAGACTTATTATGCTTAAGTAGAGGAGTAAATTTATGTGCACTCCAAACTTTAGTAGAATTTCCATTTATTGTTGCTGGGATCCATGCTCTGATTCTCTCACTAGTCCAAATTCACTTGTGAGCCATTGGATAAACGGTTTTAATTTTGGAAATGGCATTCATTGTTTTGAATGGTGTTTTACGCCCTGCCACAACTACATAATTTTTTAGAGGATACAGTGGATAGCTATTTGACATATAAGATCTAAATTGATTGAATACTTGAGAACTTCACTTGATTTTCTGTTTTAAAATATATGAGAGGGCCACAAATTTTATTCTCTCTTCTAGTTTCCTAAAATCTTATATAATTATTATATGACGTTATGTTCTCTGTTTTAGTTTCCCAAAATCTTGTATCTTAAAGATATGAAGTTCACATTCTTTTCTCTTCTAGTTTCCTAAAATATTGTATCAAATATATATGAAGTGCAAACTAGAGCACCCAAAAGTCCAGATTGTAACACTAATGGCCTTCCCAGTATTATTGAATGTCGGTTTAATAATATTATATGAAATGTTTGTTTAAAACATGTCACACCAGTAAATTTTTGTTTCTAAAACATGTAGCAGTAGTGTAGTTTGTATTTCGTTTCACAATATTGTCATTTTTTTTCTATAGACTGTTGTTAATAAATACTAAAATTTTGATGTACTCTTTACATTTTCAAATGAAAAGAATGATTTATTTTTACATGTTAACCATGAAGGGTTCAATATCTCACAGCCCTTCAAAGTGATATGGGACCCTACCCTTCAAATTTGATCCCTGCACCTGAGTAAAAGGGAGGGCACGATATTTTAGGGAGAGCCCTTAATTTTAGGGCGCATAATTTTAGGGCCCGATATTTTGCGCGAAATTTTAGGGAGCAAAATCTTAGGGACCGAGATTTTAGGCGCGGAATTTTAGGCCCCGGGATTTTAAGAGCTGGAAATTTTTGGAGGCCCTAAATTATCCAAATATTCGATTTTATGAGATTTTTATAAGTTTTTCAGACCTGAATTTAACCTAAAACTAATCCTAAACTAACCCCAGAACTAGGGTTTTTAGAATAGAAAAAGTGTGAAAATTGAAGGGAAACCCTACTCTAGCAAAAGCCTTACCCAACATAGGGCTTATAGGGAGGATGCTAACCTAGTGAGGAAGGGTTCTTAGGTCAAGCAACTAGCCTAAAAAAATAAGGAGAAACCCTAGGGCACCCTAACAAGGAGACGTGCCTCGGCTTGCTAAGGTGACAAGAATGGAAGGTAATGGCCTATCCTAGGAAAAAGTGCAACACTAGGGCGACCACTAAGACTTGAACATGCGCATCCACCAACATTCAAACAAAGAGATAAGAATCCAAACCTCCATGTGCTTGTGTTCGTCCAACAAATCGAAGCATCACCAAAAGCAAAGATTCACCAAAGAATTACCAGGAAAATAGCTTGCATTAACCATAAAACTTCCTCAAGAGGAGCACATCCATCCAAAGAAACCCTAACATGGGTAAAACAATTGCATAGTGTATTATCCCATAAGTTCTAATTTACAAATGAAAGTGAGGAGATCTATTTATATGATCTCACACTCACTTTTACAAATAGAGTCTAGGTCGACATGCTTTTAAAATGTCAATTTAAAATTAAAACAAAAGTTGATTTTATGAGATTTTTATAAGTTTTTCAGACCTGAATTTAACCTAAAACTAATCCTAAACTAACCCCAGAACTAGGTTTTTTAGAATAGAAAAAGTGTGAAAATCGAAGGGAAACCCTACTCTAGCAAAAGCCTTACCCAACGTAGGGCTTATAGGGAGGATGCTAACCTAGTGAGGAAGGGTTCTTAGGTCAAGCAACTAGCCTTAAAAAATAAGGAGAAACCCTAGGGCACCCTAACAAGGAGACGTGCCTCGGCTTGATAAGGTGACAAGAATGGAAGGTAATGGCCTATCCTAGGAAAAAGTGCAACACTAGGGCGACCACTAAGACTTGAACATGCACATCCACCAACATTCAAACAAAGAGATAAGAATCCAAACCTCCATGTGCTTGTGTTCATCCAACAAATCGAAGCATCACCAAAAGCAAAGATTCACCAAAGAATTACCAGGAAAATAACTTGCATTAACCAGAAAACTTCCTCAAGAGGAGCACATCCATCCAAAGAAACCCTAACATGGGTAAAACAAGTGCATAGTGTATTATCCCATAAGTTTTAATTTACAAATGAAAGTGAGGAGATCTATTTATATGATCTCACACTCACTTTTACAAATAGAGTCTAGGCCGACATGCTTTTAAAATGTCAATTTAAAATTAAAACAAAACAATAATAAAATATAGTCATTATGTAGGCTCAAGGCAGGCTACCTGGGGTATTTTCATCCCTAGGTTCCAAAACACGCTTAAATAAGCGAATCACTCCAAACGCGAGTGAGTTGGAGGGAGGGCGTTATGCCCCATCTAACCCCTAGAATGTTGTAAAATCCCTTGACGCTCTCCTTAAAGCATGGAAACGACCTGGCATGGAGGATGTCCTCCTCTGAGGAAAGAAGGCCAGGTAGAGCAGGGACCCACTGACTGAACTGCCAGGAGGGTGTACAAAGTGGCTACAACTGAAGATGGGTGTCTCGTAGCTGAAGCAGAGGCCACTAGAGCACACAAACCGGATATGGAGCCATGAGACCCAGTGATTAACCCTTAGGGGTCCCGGACACCAACCCTGAGGTTAGAAACCCCTTTAAAGGGTAGTCAGCAGCGTCATTAAGCCATAGTGCCCTTAAAGGAGGACCAAAGGGTCCAACCATGACCACCATTGCTCAATAACACTCCTCTTGGTCAAAAAATTGGCCCTCTCTCCCTGGGGTACACCTGAAGGTGTGCTAGGCACAAGTGCAGTGTAACACTTCTGATATAGATCTCCCATATGCAGCAGACAATCGCATGAATAGTTTTTTTTTTCTCCATAAGTTTAGTTCATTGTCTTTGTGTGATAAGAGTTTGATGTTTATCTCCATAGATTATCAGGATTCATGCGGATGTCTTCAAATTGCGAGGGACCTACAGACAATCACATGAATAGTTTTTTTTCATAAGTTTAGTTCGTTGTCTTTGTGTGATAAGAGTTTGATGATTATCTCCATAGCTTATTAGGATTCATGTGGATGTCTTCAAATTGGAAGGGACCTGCCTTTTAGGAATATCCTCCTGCACAAAATATATGTTCTTACTCGGTGGAAATTAAATTCAATCCTCATATGAAACATTGATATGGTTTTAACTTTTTACAGATGGTGGGATTTTAGTTGTGATTGTTTTGGTGCTGCTATGCTTCATTGTTTTCTATTTGCTACAATTCTTTCAATCGCATGTTTGACCAGGAAAGAGTTGCCTTTCCTTGCATATATAAATGATTAATTCATAATTCATAACTACTCATATTTGATTTATCATTGCTTAAATGATGAGATATCATTGTGGGATAACTGTTTAAAAGAACTAAATCAAACAATGACCTAGACTTGTAAGGACACATTTGGCACAATAGATTTTGCTGCAATAAAAACTATTATTTTTTCTTAACATGCATGTGATCGCACATCAATTATTAGTAAGTGCAATTTGGGGAATGAATGCTACTCACATTCCTTGATTTATATACCAATGCCTGTGATGTTGAGCAGAAATGTGCTCATTTTTTTACTTCTCTGTTCTTACATACCCTGGAAGGTCTAGTTATGTGGCATATGCAAAATGTAAGTTTATTTTTATTTTTGTTTTTAATAAATATATGTTTTTTAATATCATAATTAACATTATATGTTATTCTATATTTTAAATTTAATTGATTTTTAGTTATTTTATAAGATTTTAAATTTTTTAATAATAATGTAATATTAAAATAAAATGGTTTTTAATATTTTATTACATAATTTGTAATCTATCATATCTTTATTATGATGTTTTTTAAGAATTAAAGAAAAAAGGTAAAAAGAAATTGAAAGAACAAAGGGGGGGCGGGTTTTGTATTACATTTTAGCAGCTCTCGTAGTATACATTTCTCCATGGGATGCGGCAGATGCACAAATACTAAATCTGAGTTGATGGCTTTATGGGCTCTCCTTACGGTTTCAAAGATCATGGGAATTCCTCTTCTCTCCATCTATGGCGATTCCCTTGTCATCATCTCATGGGCTACAGGCAAGAGCACACTGAACATACCTCATCTGAGTCACTAGTGTGATGATATTATAGAACTACTGCAAAACTTTCCGAGAATGATCATGAAACACATATATCGTGAGCATAACCAGATCACTGACAATCTCTCTAAAAATGCTCTCTTTCTTGACTCAGGTTATGGGAAATTCAAAGAATTCCTGAATTATATTTTTACTGATCATGGTAATTTTCAGTTATTCTAGATGTGCTGTGCTCTATTCTTTAAGCACACATTTTATTGATATTATTTGAGATCTAAGCAATACCATGAAGAGATACTCAGTTATCCTTTTATGCTCATGATCCATGCTATTTTCTGACCATTTCTGGAAAATGATAAATATCTAACCTGTTTATACAGGAGTGATGATAAAGCCTGCATACACATCAAGCTTGTGCTATGTCAACCATGTTATGATGATAGGGATATGCCCCTGTAGAAAAGGAATTCTCTTTGATTGAGCTTCTACATGTAGAATGATCTCTTGTCCGATTGTATATGATAATCTTTGATTCAATAGAATAACAAGATATGGTATTTTTTCTACTGAAAATATATATATATAATTAAATTTGAATACAATTTTATAATTTGTATTTTACATAAATAAATATATATAATATATAATATTTTTTTGGTTTAAAAACACTAAAAAATATCATAATTAATTAAATAATGTTTTATATGCTTTGCTCCATAATATTTGCCTTATAATGGAGAAGAGAATGAAGTCACGTCTCACAAAAGCCTCAAAAAGAAAAATAATGTTATAATGTTGATTATTCTCATAAGAGAGCTTTAAAGTTGGAAACATTAATAGTCAACATTTGGAGCTAAACAAACTTGGAACTTATAAGTCAATGTATAAGGTTAATGTTGATTATTCTCATAAGAGAGCTTTAAAGTTGGAAATATTAATAGTCAACATTTGAAGCTAAACAAACTTGAAACTTATAAGTCAATTTATAAGGTTAATGTTGATTATTCTCATAAGAAAGCTTTAAAGTTGGAAACATTAATAGTCAACATTTGGAGCTAAACAAACTTGGAACTTATAAGTCAATGTATAAGGTTGATACTTTTTTTTCAAGTAGAAAAAACTGTTCCTTGTTATTCATAGGGAATCAAAGGTAACATATTACATTGCCCAGAATTTCTATCAAAATCCATCCAAGTATACATGTATAAAGAAGCAACAACAGTAGACTAAAAAGACAAAACTGAGATCCAAACAAGGGTCAAAACAATCGACCCAACTAAGGCATACCTCCATACAATCCAAAAACCACAAGAGGTACTAGCGTTGCAAAGTGAATTGGGCCAACCCACAGGCAGTGACTTGGTCAATATTGAAAAACATTCATAGTCCCTTCACTAGCCTTCAAATTGTCAACAAATTCCACAAAATGAAGTACTCCCTCTGGAACATTAAGGGCTTCCTTAGAGAGATGATCTGCCACTGTATTATGTTCCCTATAAATGTGTCGAATATTGTAGGAGTGAAAGATCCCAGTAAGTCTCTGATACGATTACACCATTGTTCAAGAGCTAAAACATGAAGATCTGAAATATGAGCAGCCCAGTTCACAATGGTCAAAGAATCACCATACAAATCTATATAGGGTAATCCCATTCTCTGAGCAATATGAGATACCCCCTAGAGATCCATCAATTCAACACAAGTGTTAGTGCCATTACCACAGCCCATGATAACATGAAAAAAATGGGACAATGCGATGCGTAAAAAAAACCAGCACCACATGAACCATTGGCTAAAGCACCATCAAAGAAACCCATAGGGTATTTTAATACTGGCGGTTCACTAATAAACCTCAACTTGGACCGAGAAGAATGAACTGAATAATCCTTCAGTAAAGATGATATGGCACTACAAACATGTGTAGAATGTGGTTTGATATCATAAAAAAACACAATGTTCCTCATCTTCCAAAGGGCCCAACAGAAGAAAGCAGGAAGATAAAGAAACCCATAGTCCCTCGAGCACCAATGCCACAGGTTAGCGGATATATCTGGGCCATCCCAAGTTGAAAGTATATTCAACAAAAGAACAATCTCCATCCACACCTTACAACCAAAAGAACAATGCACAAATAGATGGTTAACAATCTCGACTGCACTACCACATCAACAAAAAACTTTTGGGCCCATCCAACCATGTTTCAACAAGAAATCCCAGCCAGTGATACAATTTTCTAAACAGAGCCACAAAAAACAACGAATTTTCACAGGTATCTGCCACTTACAAAGTTGTTTATGCCACCAATTGCTTGCAGGTTCACAAAGGTTTTGTGAAATAAGACAATACGCATTTTTAGCATTAACCTTATCATTGTTTTTATTGAAAGACCAAACTAAATCATATTTAACCATAGTCATCCTGACACTTGTGCCATTCATGGATTTTGTATAACAATACCATTCCTTCTCCCAATTTCCAGCCTAATCAAGATCCTCAGATGAGAACCAATAATCTTCAGAGATAACACACCCACCACATTTTCGCACTTGGCTTCAATAACAAATATCTGGTGAATTAAGAAAGGCAATCAACCCTGGAGAGAGGACGTAAGCATGTTCCATGCCCAAAAAAGGATTAGTACCAAGACTAATGTCCTTGTCACTACCAACCTTCCAACACAAAGATCTGATAATCCAATGATAGACATTAATAAAACTATTCCATATCAATGAGGTATTCCTAACATTCAGCTCCTTTTTGCTAACAGAGGATGAGAGTGACCGATTGCACATGTACTTTGTCATAATCACCTTGTTCCACAGTCCATTACCTGTCAATGCAAGCCCAATGCTTTTCATACGGAGTGCTATTCGAAACCAATTTAAGTTTTTGATATCCCAACCACCACAGGTGGTCGGTTTAGTCAGTGTCTCCCAATTCATAAGATGTAACTTCTTGTCAGTTGTTTCACCACCCCATAAAAAGTTAAAATTTTTCTTTCTAATTGTATTCATAATGGATATTGGTATAAGGACTAATGACAACCAATAAACAAGGATTGCCACCAAAACAACTCTGATAAGAACCAAGCGACCACCCAACAACAGAAAATGATGTGACCAATGGCTAATCATGTTATCAATTTTTTTAACAAGCCAAAGCCAGTCCACAGTTCTGTAATTAAGAGGTTTAAGATAAAAGCTCAGATACTTGAAGCCTACCTCAATCGGATCCATATGATAAGGTATCATTGACTTAATAGATAGATCGTTCTCCTTCGTAATGCCATTATAGAGGAAGATCGACTTCTCTATATTGATCAGCATACTAGAAGTACTACAAAAAAGGTTTAAAATGTCAGCATACACCTGCCACTCACTGACCCTTCCATTGCCAAAGAGGACCACATCGTCCACAAAAAAGAGATGACTGATAGTCAGCAATGAGGATAATTTCACCCCAACCGGTAGGCCTAACCTTTTAGCATCATGAATCAAAAGACGTAAGCCTTCAGTAACCATTAAAAACAAAAGGAGGGAAAGTGGGCACCCTTGTAGCAAACCCCTTGAAGCATTGAAAAAATTGGAAGGTGAGCCTAGGCTGAGGACACAAAAGCCATAATCCAATTTGTGGTGATAAGAGACAAACCAGATTGAAGAAGCAAAAGTCTCGAGAAACCCCAATTTACTCGATCATAGGCGTTGATAAGATCCATTCTTAGTATCAGATCCTCCATATTTTTTAGCTTGATATTGTGCATACATTCCTAAGTGATTCTGACAGATTCAATAATTTGACGGTTTCCCAAAAATCCAAATTTATCCTTTGATAAAACCTCAACCAACTTTGGTTTAATCCGATTAGCAATCACCTTAGAGATAACCTTGTAGACAAGATTACAAAGAGAGATCGAACGAAAATATGCAAAGGTTACATGCTTCTCACCTTTAGGTAAACGAGTAAAGAATGTAGCATTTAAAGATTTTGAAATATAACCTTCAAATCTAGATTTTTCAACAACAACCAACAAGTCATCCACAACTAAGAAAAAAAACCAAGAAAAATTCAATAGTCCAGTCGTTAGGGCTTGGGCTCTTATCTTTAGAAAAACCTTTCAGTATGCCTTCAATATTTGCCTTATCGATAGGTTGTTCAATGTCCAAAGTATCGACTTGAGTGAATAAGGAAGGGTAATGCTAGATAACCTTCAATTGATTCGTGATCAAGGCAGACCCCAGATCCTTAAAAAGATGGGTGAAATGTCTAACAATCGCGTTCTTTAGTTCATCCTGAGAGCGTAAACACTTACCCTGTTCATCTTGCAAGTCCCAAATCGAATTAGAAATACGCCTCGAATTTTCAAAAGAATGAAAAAACTTTGTATTTTCATCCCCTTCATGAAGCCAAGTAACACGATAGATTAAACTCGTTGCTCAATTTCAATATGTTTCGCAGAAGCCCGAAGTTTCCTGTCTTTTTCCTAAATCGAGACCACATATTTCAATCGTTTAAGCTTGGTGCTCAAACTAAACAAAGCATCAGAACCCTGCTCAATAGAGAGATTAGGCCAAGTGCATCGAACCAAATCCATAAATTCTGAATCCTTAAGCCACGAATGATTGAATTTAAAAGGGAAATTCTAAGCACTTGAGTTCAATTTGACTTGGAAATAGATCGGCATGTGATCAGAGATGGAAGACTGTAAATACCAAGAATGATATTGATCCACTTGTGTGATCCAAGATTGAGAAATAAAAACCCGATCCAGGCGCTTAAAAAATCAAGCTATGCCAGCATGTCCATTCTGCCAGGTAGGTAAGAGTTTATTAGGAACAACATCCAAGGGCTCATGCTGATGAAAGAGTTGAGAAAAATGAGTCCCCAACAGATCTGACCGACCAAAAGCACCCCATACCTCCGCCTCTGAAAGAGTGAAATTAAGGTCACCAACCAAAATGAGATTGGGATAAGAGAGGAAACCACTAGCTTCCACCCTGTTCCAAAAGACCTCTCTGTTGTTGTAAGGTCCATAACAATTAATATAAGATAAAGGGAAATTAAATTCTCTGAAAAAGGCTTCCATGAAAATACCCACACAGGTTTTGGATGCTTTGAACCTTACAGTGACAGGCTTCCAACCCGAGATAATTCCCCCTAATAAACCATCAGCCTCAATCGCACAAAAATGCCAACCCAGTCTGACCTTAGCAAAGGATAGAATAGCATGCCAACCAAAACACATAATCTCTTGCAAGAAAACCAAATCCGGAGAAACAGAATCAAGAACAACTTTGAGGGCCCTAATTTTGGGTGACCCTCCAAACCCTCGAATGTTAAGAGATAAGAGCTTCATTAAGATACCTTAGGGGTGGGTTTCATATCTCTAAGTGCCCAAGATGATAAACAACAAGCTAAAGGGGACCCATCCCTGGCCGCATCTTTAATGCGTTGTGATAGAGGAACAAACCCAGACCCAAACTTCTCAAACAAGTCCCTGACCTCACCGATCGACGACCCATGTTTTTTACCTTTATGAGCCCGACAGATGGTAACATTTAAATGTCCTATAGATGATACCGACATGTCCAAAGGAGACATCGAGGGTTTATCAAAGAATATAGCAGGAGAAGATCTAAGGGTAGCATCCTTATAAGATAAAAACCTTGTCGGACTAGAGGACTCCACCAAATTACCACCACAACCTTGAACATTAGATGAAAGGCCAAACATTAAAGGGGGGAAAGCATAGTTAATTGTGAGCTCAGAATCAAAACCCTGAGAAGCGACCCATATAGGAATAAATTTAGGAGCCCCCTAGACAACACAGGTAGCTCGGGTACATGTTCACCAACCCTCCCATAATCTGGAAAGTCCAGACACAAGGGATCACCCAAACCACTCAAAGTTTCTCCAGAGGAAGAAGGTTCAACACCAGACATACAAGGGTTCGAAGTCTTTTTAAAAGCATATGTGTCCACTGAATTAATGAAACAAACTTCCCCTTTAGTCAACCCCTCATCATCCGAAGGCGAGTTGGAGAGAAAAATACCCGATTCAGTCGACACCGACAGAGAATCGAAAGGAGGAGAGAAAACCTCGTTTGCAAGATCACCCTCCAATGCAGAAGACGAGCTCCTGGAAACTTTAAAAAGTTCGAGGAATTTATTTTTCATATGTATTGTGTCTCGGTAGAAATGGCAACGAAATGGAACCATCTGATAGTCTAGCCGCTAAGATAATACCTTACAACCCCATACGATTTCCAACTCAGCTAGTAGACCCGATGAAACGTCCATTTCCATAAGCACCATTTCCATCCTTTTATCAAAAGCCTGTAAAGCTTCATCATACATCGACATAAACCGACCTATAGAGTTGGCAATGTACATTAGGGTTTTCTTGGTCCAGAGATGAAAGGGTAGGGTTGGTAAAAGCACCCAAAGGTGGCGTTTGACAATAGGCTCTCTCAATGGGTCAAAATGGGCATGCCATCGACTCAACATGAGAGACCCCTTCCCAATCGGCCACAAGAGATTAAGAATATTTAGAGTAGTAATACCCCAGTTTTGACCCCTTGGTATTTAATTGTACATGATGTAAATATTGAATCGTGGCGAGGAGCTCAAGGCCAAGGCCCTGCCATTGATTGATGTTTTGTGGATAGGTGATCAAGGTTGATACCTATGGTTTTGGTCCGAGTCAGACATTGTATATTTGGATATATCCTGAGGATGTACAAATTAATATAATACCACAACTAGTTATGGGACTGCGAACATTAAAGAGATGGGGACATGATTCCACAAGGGATGGGGTGGGCAGATGTTCAACAGATGCAAGGTGAGATATTGTAGGTTCAATCCTCACGAAAACCATGTTTAAAAACCTTTGTTGTTTTGTCACCCAAGCGGACATGAAATCAGAATTAAATCCTTTTGGATAGAAATTATGTGCTCGCTAGCTGATGTTAAACAACTTGCTAGTTGAATCAGCAGAATTTTGGTGGGTCCTTGGATCTGTGTCCCCACCAGATCTAACTTGCTAGTTGAATCAGCAGAATTTTGGTGGGTCCTTGGATCTGTGTCCCCACCAGATCAATGGTGGACTCCAAACTTGATGAAGCGGATTACATTGGAATTTTGTGCACATTAAGAGTTTGTTAAGACGCGCTAGTTGAATCAGCGAAATAACTGAGGGTCGTCGATCTGTTTGATGGTTGATATCAGTCGTAGATCTATGTAAAAGTTACCTGTTCCTTAGCCATCTACCTTGGTTCGTCCCTATTCTCGTGCATTCAATTTTCTTGTAGGAAATGGTTGAGGCAATCAATTCCTTGGTCAGAGCAAGGCATGGCACTTGATTTCATGATTGAGCAAGCCTGCAAGTATGCAGTTTGGGGGGAACCCGTATTCTTGCTTTTGCAGCAAGAAAAACCCACGTGAATCTGTGCCTAGTAGATCATTTGGATTTTACCTAAGAGAGGAATTCATTATGTAGGAATTATTATCATTATTTATGATCGATGCAGGAGTCATTCATTCATGATTATGCATTGTTCTGCTATCCAGAGTCGCGGACAAGTGGTTCCGCAGTGATTTTCTCGGTGTTACAAAGTGAAGCCTATGTGTTGTGTTTCTCTTTGTGGATTGTTGTGTTGTGCACCCCTATTTTTGGGTTGAAGAATTAGGAGTGGAGGAGGGACAGAATTAGCTGATAAACCTAGTGAAGGGAGGAACCTCACAGACAGATCAAGAGGGGCTGGTAAATCCTTTCTACACACCCTTAAGAGCACTGGAAGGGAAGGTATGGCCTCAGGGAGTTGTGTAGTAGTGATGGGAATACTTCCTTGTGTTTGGTGGTGTAGGTGTTGAGGAGGCCAAACCAGATCTTGTCCAGGCGTCCATGGCTCTATGGTTGAGCTCACTATCTTAGCAATTCTACCTTTCCATAGCCTTATCAGTCTGAGAAACCCATCTGTTAGTCGGTTTGACTATGTTTTGAGGTGAATTTTGTCTTGGTTGAGTAAGTCCAAGGGGCCCATATGTTATTGCTTGTTGCCTTAGTAGCCTGTGAAACCCAATTGTATATTGGTTTGGTTGTACAATCTGTGAAACCCAACTGCAGGTTAATTTGACCATGTTCTGATGTGTGTTGGCAATGTGTAAGCCTATTGTTCCCTATTTCCTTGTGGAAATCATGCCCAACTCGAGGGTGGCAGTGTGTTGAGAGATTGATGAACACACTGGTCTAGGGTTGAGTGGAGCGTTGCAACAACATGGCTAGTTGCGGGACAACTTAATCATCAAGATAAGTGCTCTTTGTTATTCTGTTTATGCAATGTATTTTCTTGCGAATGACTATACTGGTTATGCATAATGCTTATGAATATGATGAATTGCTATGTTCATGTTGAATTCTTGTGGATGATTAAGTAGAGGTTCACTTGTGTGATAATTTCCCTGTGTTTGCTTGTTATGCCTTGTATGTTTTATGCATTTTTGCTTAAGTCCTTGGAAGCTAGAAAAGCTTGGTTAAAGAGTCACTTTGCAGCTGATCTAAGTGTTTCCGCACCCTGGGATCCGCAGTGGAAGGCAGAATGTGAGAGGCAGGAGAAAGAAGTTTTATCAAAGCAGAATGTGAGATTTCCAACTTTTGGGATCCGCCTGTTGAAGGCGCAAGGCATAAATCAGGAGAAAAGATAAGGCAGGAAGTGGGAATTTCGCACCCCGGAATCCTCCTGCGGAAGACAGAAAGCGAGAGGTGGAAAATCGGAAAAAGGTTAAGGTAAGAGGTTGTCTTCCGATTCCCGAGTTCCGCACTAGAGGGCAGAAGGCGGAAGACAGAACTGTGGTTGAAGAAGTTCGTCACGTGTTATGTTTCCGACTTCCGACTTCCTAAGTGCAGAAAGCGGAAGGCGAAAGAGTCGTATAGTGTTCCATCGTGCTTTGAACTTTCGATTTTCGATTTCCGAGTGGGGAAGGCGGAAAGCGGAAGGCAGAAGGCAGAAGGGTCATTAAATGCTTCTATCGCACTTTATAATTTCAATTTCCGATTTTCGAGGGCAGAAGGGCAGAAGTGCGGAAGTGCGGAACGCAGACTACAGAAAGACAGGTCCAGTGCGAAAATTATCATTATGGTCATAGAAGGGGTATGTCAAGGGAGAAACGAATGTTACAGTGGGTTCTAAGCCTGAGAATGAAGGTTGAAGTGTGTGTTAACGTCAAGACCCTATGTTTCGAAGGAAAACCAAGGTTCTTGGAGTAAAATTTTTAAAATATCCGCATTATGGGGTATGGGGATGTTACAATAAACTTCCTTAAAGAAGTCGAAAATGAACCACCTATTTACCAACAAACTGATCAATGACACATAGTCAATTAAGGGTTTCCATTGCTCTATAATCCATGTAGTTAAATATTCACGGTTAAGCTTATGATACTCAAAGCGACCAACAAGGGCTTTGTGACACAAAGAGTTGACTCAGTCCATCATGGCATCCAGCCCTAACACGAACTGATGCTTAGAATCCAGAACTTTATACAACTTGGTCTTGCGATGAACACAAGCCCTGTCAGTCGTCAGAACCGCTGGACGAGGAGCAAGTCCAGTCGGAGCCTCCCCTGTACCAGGGTCAGATGGAAGCCATTAACATTCCTCCCAAGAGAAGCGTTGTAGGCAGTCAACACCAGAAGAGGAAAATACCCGAGCACCCATCACAAACGACACATAAATCTCGTTTGAAACCCTAGAAAACACAATCAAGTAGAAAAAACCTTGAAACCGACAACCAACAAGAAAGAGAGGTACTAGGCCGAGAAAAAAAGAGAAATTTTATAGACAACAATAACAGAAACCAAGAACCCAATACCCCAACAACCCGGGGAAAAAGGAGAGGTGAAACAGTGAAGGAAAAAAACCATATTCTCATTTTTTGCCATGGTTAGTACTAAGATCCCCTTTGGAGGGGAGCGGAATCCATGTCTACTGTTCACTGGGTAAATATTAGCCAAAGGTGAGAAAACAAAAAACAAAAAACATGTTCAGAGTCAAAGGGTCGGGGACAACCAAAAAAACCTACTACATGTATAAGGGTGGACAGTTCATGCGAATAGACCGCCATGCACGATGACCATGGCCAGGGTTTCACCACAGCGCACCAGCTCCTCCACGCAACTTATCTCGTGATGAGAGTTGGTACTTGTAAAAGTAATTAGTACATTTATAGCCATATATGCTAAGGAGTAATTAGGTCCACACAAAAAATTTAGAGTGAAACATTTTATGCAAGGTTTGCACCCAAGAGACTTGATCATTTATTTAGATGATTGGTAGATTTGGAGTTAAGATGGATTTATTATGGAATTTTGAATTTTGAATAAAAAATTCTGAAATTTTAAAATTGGAATAAAGTGGAACTTTGAAATTTTGTTTTTCTATAATTGAAAACGGAATATCAAAGAATGGTTATTGTAATTGTAATTTTGATGGAGTGTGCTAATTTTGAAGAGAAGACATACAGAGTACATATGTTCCTGCATTATTGCAGTTTTTACATCAGTAGCTACATCATAATGATGCATCTTCTTCTCTTTCTGCAGCAGAGGCAAAAAAGAAAAAAGTATACATATGTCCACAAAAAAAGGATCGCTGATACAAAACTGGTCATCATAGTCTTTTGAGAAAAGCTATCAAGTGGTCGCACGACTGTGCTTTTATCTCTGAAGCTGTGAGGATGCTTCTATATAGATCAAAGTTCTCTATACATAGTCTGAAAAAAGCTTGTAGAGTCTATTCAAAAAATATTGGTTGATGGATGATTGAGTTAATATCTGCCCGTGCTCGGCAATGGGTCTATAAAGTGTCTATGAAAGAACTCATAGATCACCGCTTCTTTTGATTCCATAATTTTCCAAGTGCCCATTTCCAATTCTAGTCCTGACTTTGAAATTCTATCCGCTTCCTTGTTTCTTTCCATGTAGACATGTTTACAAGTAATTTAAATTAATATTGTGTTGGGAAGTTAACGATTATAATCTTGGTGTTTTGAAAATTTTATGTTTTTAAATAAAAAAGATACCAATTATGAACAATAATTGTTATAATTTTGAAGAAAAATTCTACGAACATTGTACTTCTAAATAAAGAAAAAAAGTATGTTCAAAATTGCCATGAAATTAAAATAGAGAAATTATACAACACAACCAACAAAACTTACAACGAAAAGCATTCATCTTCAATAATCTACACTTAACCTCTAATAATCAAAGTCCATCTCTCTCTCACACACACATAATATACAAAATACCTTACTCTATTTGACTTTCTCAAATGCTTTATATTATTTGGAAATGTTGGCTTGCATTCATCTTAGAGTGTTTAGAATTTGTTTCCAACTAAAAAAATATGGATGCATATTTTTTGTTTACAATTATTCATCAAAATCCATTTTTGCAAATAATATAAAGTTGGTTTTAGTTATGTGTGTGGTAATGGATCAACCATTATTTCCATTGTTTTATAATATCTGATGGATCAACGAACATTTTCTTTACTTTACAAAACCACATAACACAATGAAAATTGCTAAATAAGTGATAAAAAAATTATAGATTAAAATGTGCCTTTTCCCTATTCTTTTCAAATTCCCCCCACCTCCTTTTAATTATGTATTGTTTATTTTCAATCATTTTTTATTATAAAATTATTATATAAATTATTGCAAATAAAGATTAAAATGCACCTCTACACTATTCCTTTTTTTAAGCTCGTTTTAATTATTGTCTCTCTTTTTTTTTCTACCCTAAATCCTTATTGGAGATGGTATATTGTTTCTAATAAATAGTTCTAGTTATACGAATATAAACAATTTTATTGAAGTGGTTTAGCATTTATATAGACAATTTAATGTTTTAGTTTAGGTTTTTAATGAAACAAGCACGCACACACAGACACACACACACACACACAATTGTTTTAATGACTAAACCACATGCCTTCTCTATAGATTAAACTTTCTAATTCCAATAAAGTACAACCATATTCATCCTAAATAAAATAAAGCAACTCTCGTAGATAATCCAATTAGTGATTGTTTGGGATAATAATTGCCTTGAAAGTTGAATAGAGCTATTTTTTTTCTTTGTCCTCACAAAGTTTGACATCTTTTTAAGTAACAAGAATAATATATTAACATAAATAGAGATTACAAATATTCAAATACAGTTGCACCACACATGGCAGGTGATCCTTAGGTCTCAAAACCTTGCTACATCTGAAATTCACATATCTTCTCACATCGATCCCCCCATGATACCATAATTCCCATCCCTCTAACAATTTTAAACACAAAAAAACCCATCTAAGCAGACTAACTAACAAAAACTTATCAAACCCAAAATTGCTTCTTCTACATAACATAAACACATAACTAATTTGATCATAAGGCTACAAAAAGAAACCCAAACTTGACGATTAAAAATCATGAGTTCTCAACACATTTCCATGGTAAAGGCTGGCTTAATCTAGCAAGGAACCACCCACCAGTGACATAGAAGGCACCAATACCCGAATCCCTAGCACAGTTAGGATGGCATCAACCTTTTGGTTCAGCTGGTTGGTTTCTGCGTGGTGCTCCTTCTAGCATTGAACAAGGATATCGTCACCCTCCTCCTTCTGCATTCTTTCCCATAGCATATGACCTATCAGATGCGAGGGTGCATTGTCTATAAGCATTACACTAAAATATATTTATGAATAAGAGAAGAAGATATGGTGATTACATACAATATTTTCTCCATCATAAACTCGCATGCACCATCATGAAATCGTGAGATTTCCTTGTATATCACATCGTTTACAATCCTCTCATGGAATGTAACGATCAATCTCGATTTTTCATTATCAAAAAGAGGTAAACCATTATCTCATATAATCCAAGACGAGAAACATTATTGCCCGAGTCCATAACCCAGACCTCCACCACCTTGGTATCTTGCTTCAGGAACTCATCGTCAAGCTTCTCCCAAATACTAGCCTCAGTCGCTTATAACTGTCATTGAATTTCCAACGGGAGCCCCAACTTGAAATACTTGGCTTCCCACGTAGTTTCTGAGCTCACATAATGTTATGCTTGACTCCTAGGATCCCTTCACTCCTTCTCCCTACTGCTCCCCATCACCTTTTTTCTCGTCTCCAATCTTAGACAAAGACATTGGAAACTTTCTCTTGGCATAGAATGCCCCAACTACACGCACAAAGAGGAGCTACTACGACGATGAAAATGAAAACCTTTACACTACCTAAATAACAACTTTCCATTTCCTGCCATGATTATGGTTATACCACGAATGGGGTCATCCACCCAGGCAACTGGCCTTATCAAAAAATTCTCACCCTACTTCACGTATCTGCCATCCTCTTTACTTATTTCTTCTCATATAGACATGCTTGCCCATATTACTCTGATATGACTTCCATTCATTGCTTTTAAAGGCTTATGTCCTCTACTTCGAACATCCCATATATTACTGCAATCATTTTCGTGAGCATGTGGCCCCCAAATGGGCCTACTACTATCCGCTTGTGTCAAATACATCTTAACAGGACATGTCATGTGCCATATCTGCTTCGCATCATGCCCGAAGTGTCTTGTCCTCTAAATCCTCCCACGCGTTGCTCATGATAATTCTACTCAACTGCATACCTTTGTTAGTCAACGTGTCAGCCATTATCTTGTCATCTCTTCTCACATGGCTAAAGGTGAGGGCTCTTATCTCTTAAAGTAGTCTAGCTAAGCGTTCCAACATGTACTCCAACCTCCAATTTATCAAAACCCAAACATAGGGGGTTCCATTCTGAATACACACCTCCATGGCTAAGAACACTTTCGAGTCTCCTTCCACCATCAATGGAAACCAATTTTTAATCCGAGCCACTATCAAGCCATGGATCATCCATTCGAGGTCTGTTGCATTATTTGTATCATGTCTGATACTTCCCCAATATAAGTTCTGCATTATGCCTGTGTGATCTATAATAAATCCTCCAAAACCCATAGCCCCTGGATTCCCCTTAAATTCTCCATCAAAGTTAAGCTTGAAGAACCTAGGTAAGGGATTCGACCAGTGGTTAGGGCTTGATGCAACCAGGTGTTGGGATTTAGTTAGGCCATGGAATTGTAGAGGGCCCATAATCCACTAGGCATGCAGAATGAGGGATTCGGCCCTCTGGGATTTCTAGTCCTTCTCCTCCTAAGATCTTAAGCGTATGGTTTCCAACATCTTTGCTTGAATTGTAAACCACACCTTGTCATCAGAAGCAGACTTCCCTTTGAATGTCCACACATTTATTTCTTTCCATATCTCCCATACCATAAATCTTGGAAAGATTTGCCATAATTTATTTACTATGGGGTTCTGAAAATGGTCCTTTAGCCCGTTGCAATTTGTGATATCCGACCTCCCCCTTACTTTGTTGGAGCGTCAAAAGGAGGCAACCCCTCTATCCCACAACTTAGTAGAAAAAGAATAGGTATCTAGTAGAT
>LPNX010115072.1:37140-55692 GCA_001517045.1 Pseudotsuga menziesii
AGCTCTAATGCACCTGTCTTGAAGGGAATCCAAAATAACCACCATTTTCTCTTGTGGCCCTAACCCGTCCCACTATCCTCTTTGATCCCATTCTTTGAATTCAACATTCTTGCTCATTATGTTCCCGTTATCCCTAAATAATGCCTTACCTTTACACTCCTTCGATCTTCACATGCCTGGCGAAGGAGGGGAACATTTAAGGAATCTAAGAGTCTTGGCAATTTTTTGTCAAGAATCATCCCAAAAGAGCACAAAATCCCCTGCCCTAATTCCCCAGAAGTTTTTTCTTGAACCAGGTCCCTACCTTTGTTTGTTGACTTCCATATGTGAGACCCATCCCTGTCCTCTATGTAGTGTATAAGGTCTCTCCTGCCCGACCATGGATCATATTTACATTTACACAACTTTTCTCATGATTCAGAGCCATGGGAAATCCATTACCACGAAATTTTTTCCCCACAGTCCAAATTCATCTTATCTAGGTCTTGCAACCCCAAACCGCCATCAAATTTTGGCTTACATACATTTTATCATTTGACCAAGTCCCATTTCTGTTGTTCCCCTCCTCCACTCTAGAGGAATTTCCTCTTGATGGTTCAAATTTCCTTTAAGATTGCCTTGGGGGGGCGCCATACTAGAAAAAAGATAAACTGACATTGCATGAAGAACAGACTTCAACAACACCAGTCCACTTGCCAAATTTAGGGGACGATAGGTCTAATTTGATAAATGCTTCCTCATTTTGTCCAAGAGTTTTGTTTAGGAACATTTACGAACGATTGAATATACCAGTGGGGAACCTAAATATTCAGATGGAAGTGAGTTCTCCTGAAATACCAGAATTCTGCAAATATTGAGCCTCGTTACCTTGGGAGTATTAAGAAAAATACCAGAGACTTCCTTTTGTTAACTTCCAATCCTAACACCTCTCCAAACTCCTAAAGACACCTTTTAATGGCTCTTTCTTCTTGATTGACATATGGCCCATCATCATAGTGTCATCTATGAATTGTTGGTGAGTTTGGTTATTTGCTAAAGGGTGCACCTGCAATCCCCGTATCTCTTGGTTTGTCTACATTTCCTTGATGGATCTTCTCAACCCCTCTACCATGAGGACAAAGAGAAATGGAGACAACAAATCTCCTTGCCTAATCCCCCTTGAGGGCCTAATAAGGCCAAATGGGGCCCCATTAACCAAGATAGAGAATAATGTCGATGAATTGAGTTTCATTATCCATCGTATATGCTGGTTGTGGATACTTATCTTCCTTATTCATATATGTTATTGTTCAACCATGTTTGTACCCCAATTTTATTGTACACTCACCCCAGTAGGGGGGTGCAGAGGCCAATGGGCCCCTGGCAGGGGTTCGGGGGTGAATCCCTCGAAATTGATTTTTGGGATGTTTGTTGGACAACAATTTAGGGGCCCATGGTATTGGCCGACTCATGGTGTTTTCCCATGGTAATTCCCCTATAAAAGGAAAGCATTGTAATATGACTATGTATTGTATTGTAGCATTGTAAAACAATCTCCGTGATTGTGTGAGAGAGGCTATGAGAGAGTGAAAAGGAAGTGCAACAGGTGTACTGTAGGTTGTATCCTTTCATTTTGTTGGATGGTATATTAATAAAAGATTAGCAATTTATGTGTGGACATAGCCCATCTTGGGTGAACCACGTTGTATTGATGTTTCTCTCTTGTAATGTGTTTAATATTTGCATATTTTTATATTGTTATTGCTCTGCGATCCTGTTTTCTAACAATATTCGATCCTCTTTAAATTTCAACGCTCTCAGAACCTCGCAGATGTATTTCCAGTTGAGCTTGTCATAGGCTTTGGCAATATCAAGTGTCAACATCATTCCATGCATCTTTGTTGTTTTAAGGGAGTGGATAACCTCATGCACAAGAATGATCCCATCCATAATCTAGTGACCTTCCACAAAACTAGATTGCTTTGGGAAGATCAATGTCGACGGTATAGGCTTTAGATGATTGGCAATCACCTTCGTCACAATCTTATAAATCACATTGCATAGGGTGACAAGTCTAAACAAATTGGGGGAATCAACATCATCATTTTTAGGAATAAGAGTGAGGAAAGTGGCATTAAACACCAACAAGATATGTTGTGATCTCTTGGATTCCACAATTTTCCACACCTCCTCCTTGACCATATCCCAAAAATGATGGAAAAAGTTGACAATAAAACCATTAGGCCCTGGGGCTTTGCCTTCAGACATTTTGTCTACAACCTCCTCCACCTTTTTCATCATGATTGCCTTCATTAGAAACTCATTTTGGGCATCAGTAACCAAGGCAAGAATATGTTGGGCGATGTGTTCAATTTCCCCTCGTCTATCTAGGTTGGGCTCCTCCATGATATTTTGAAAGAATTGAATCAACTCCCCTTAAATTTCTTCCATTATATCCATGCATTCTCCAATTTCACTCCTAAGTCGGAGGATCTTGTTCTGGGTGCAATGCTAAATCGTCAGTCGATGAAAGAACTTAGTATTCCTCTCCCTCTCCTTAATCCAAGTTACCCTAAATTTTTGCTTCTAAAGAGTTTCTTCCTGTCATTCCCTTTCTAAAACTTGGGTTAGTATACTTGCATACTCTTCCTGAATATCAAGGAAGTATCCTTCCCTCATGCCCTGCCTTTGGATTCCCTCAATTGATCCAGGTGGGAAGCAATGTGCCTGTCCCCTCCTCTCTTGTTATTCCAAGTAAATATGTCATCATTGGAGAAAATATTAACTAGCTCCATATCCTTAATGGCTTCTCTGAAGAGAATGCATTCCCCTTCCAACCTTCTCCGACCTCCCTTCTTCTCATCCGGGGAGGTGATCATATTGAAATCCCCTCCCATTACCTAGTGTCTTCCGTCCACCCAGCTATGAACACATCTCAACGAATCAATGAAACTCCCCTTCTACTGGGGTGAGTGAGGGTTGTAAACATTGGTTAGAACCCTCTTGATTGTAGTTCCTACTACCCAGAACTCCGCTGAAATGGATATGTGGAGTGCTATGAATGCTCAAAGGGAAACCTTTTGAGGACCCCACAAGATTCCTAAGGCCTTAGGGGGTCCTACAATATTTGTTCCAACTGCTTCACATCCTCTCCAAGATTTCTTTCCTACTTTTTGAAGCCGAGCTTCAATGCAATTTGTTTCTTGCAAAAACATTACCACCGATTTTTCCTTCTAAATATTCTTCTTCAAAATTTGATTTTTTTTAGGGCTATTCAACCCCCTTACATTCCAGGTTATAATATTCATTGAAAAACTAAGAAAAATTATAGACCTAAAGCATCCCTAATAGTAGGGTACTTACCTGATTCAACCAGTATGAACCCTGCTTCTGTAATACGAATCCAATTCATTTTTCTCCCCAGTTTCTTCCTTGTTTCCACAAATTTCATTTTATTATCCTTCTGGGATCTCAATAGAATCCCCAAAGGTTTCAGTGCTCTTACCTTTATGATCTCGCATGTAGCAAGGATACCTACTCATGGGGGACAAAGCCTTTCTCTTTATCTGCATGGGATTTTTCGATACCCTCTAGGCCAAGATCCCCAATTTCCATGTCCTCCCCTTCTTCTTTTGTGTCCATCCCGTGTTGAGTCAAGGCATGTTCTTCTTCAAATTCTTTCTCCTCTGTTTCTTTTTTGAGAAATTTCCCCCCCAAGATAGGGTTTCCCTCCTTCTTTGCCAGTTGTTCCTGGATCATATCGTTCTCATCATGTCCCCCCAGTACCATAAATTGATTAGAGACCATGGGTCACTTATGCATCTCTGGGGATTCTTGCCTCCGTACTCCTCTCTTCCATGTTTGGACCTTCAAAAACACTTAATTATCCACCTCTTTGGTCTGCTTAGGTCGAGGAAGGGAATTCTGAGGGAAATCTCTGAAGAGGTCCCCATAGTCATGGCAGGATCGATAATGGATGTAACATCCCTCCTTACTTGTATTCGTTGTAATGAATATACCTTTGTAAGGGTTTCTTGGCAGAGGGCTCAAGGCCAAGGCTCTTCTACGAAACCTTGCAAGTACCTTATCTAAATTTCCTAAGTTTCACTTTTGTATTCTAGACTTAGGGGACTGAAGACTGCGACGCAACTAAAAACTATAGGAGAAATATTCCACTAAGACAAGGTGTTGACTGCTAGAATATAACCTTGAGATTTTAGTTGGTGATGACAAATGTCATCTCGTCACCTTAGACACTTGAATTATACTAATGAACTAAAGGTTATAAGCTAATACCACGAAGAATTTGTTTCTCTGAAAGGTCCCTGACCCATTTTTTATCCATGACTACAAAAGCGATCTCAACTTAAAGAGGAATTGGTTAACCTAAGTCTCCTTTTATTTGATTAAAATGATAATGTGCAAGTAGTATGACATCCTTTTACAGGGTTTTGAATAAATAGTTGTGTTTATAGAGAGAACACTCTTTTTTAAATAGAGATGTATATATATTTAGGATTGAGGATATAAATTAGTAACGGAAAAGAATTTCTTCTCATAAGAATAATTCCTTTTAGGACAAAGAGAGGAATTAGTTACCATGGATGAAATTACTTTCCATGATAACCATTTCTAGGGTACTCAAGGTTTAAAAGTAAACTAACAAGTATCCAAAGTAAATGGAAATGGTTGGGTTGGGCACATGTCGGGAGTAAATTACTTGACAGCGAAAGTGGGAAATCAGCTTCACCACTAACGTTGGCATATTTAGTGCACTAATTTGTGGGGTGCCCTTTCTCATTGGAGAGGGAATCAAGGGCATAATTAGTGCACTAATTTGTGGGATGCTCTGCTCATCAGAGGGGAAATCAAATACCGTGGGTTGCTTATTTATTGGGTAACTATTCTCCTAAGAAGCAGGGAATTTTTTGGGAAAAGACATTTCCTTGTTTAGGCTTCTATTGGAGTATCCAGGAGTTGGGTGGTAAGATTCGTGACCTCTCTGTATGCTTGCGCTGGAGGTAATCCGATCTGTGTTTATCTCAGAGTAGAAAGTGTTTTATCTTTATTTGTTTGATAAATGGATTTAAGAGAGTTCAGACTCAATGTTGAGACACACACATATATATATACACACGATTTAACCGAGCTACATATTCGGCTTATGGGCAAAAACTCTGCGTTGAGAGCTCGAAGAGCAACTAGTTTTGGTGAAGGTTATAGGGTTTCAAAGAGGTGTGAAGTGTTTTAAGCTCGCGTTCAAAGCTACGAGGTCTTCGTTTGTGTCATTTGATTTGTTGAAGGCGCCTGGCAGGGCTCAAGGATTTCTCCGACTCTTCTTACTGAGCAGATCGTAGAGACATCATCGTTACTATTCCATAGCGTTCACTTTTGTTTTAACTGTTGCGCCACTCTCTGTAAATGGGCTAAATTTACTTGTCGTTGTATGGGTATTAATGCCGCTTCAGTTTGTGGATCTGAAAATGGGTTTTACAAGTGCATTTTTCATAAGTATTGTTTTTATCTCTATGAAAGGTAGTTTTACAGGGCATTGGTGATTTGTGTATAGCGTCACGAGAGCTTTCGTATCTTCGAGCGGAGTTGGTATTGGAAGGTTTCAACGTGATTTATAATGAGAGTTTATTTATCTAGAGACGATAAAATAACTTCTCTGAACGACTGACCTTTTTAGCAAAAATGGCTCCGCTATCCTTTTGTTTTCTCAGTTTTATTTGAGTGTATGTTATGGACGGTTTTTTTTTAGTTAAGATTGTAATCTCTGCATTTTAAGAAAAAATGTTGAAAGGGTTTATGGGCTGCATTTTGTGGTAATATTTTTAATTACCTGCGATCTAGGTTTGCAATTGATTTGGGTGAATTGCTTGAATGATTATTGTGATCATGATCATACTTATAAAGTCTAGAAGTTTAACTGATTCATTGGCTACGATCTAGATCTCATGTTCTGATTTGCATTCACAGTAACGGTTTCTGCCAATGCGTTTGTGGTTTGGTTAAAGATTTGACCGTTCATCCGCGATGACATTTGATTAACGATGTCGTTTTCAACTGCTTGCGTTTCGCAATAGATTTGTCGATCTTTGTTTTGATCTGGGAAACTCTGCAAATAAATGTTATATCTGCGATTTGTCGAATGATAGAAGATCGGTGCTAGGAAATGACCTTTGATTGATATTGCTTACAAATTGCTATTCTCTGTCTATGGAATAACGCAGATCCATTCTCTGGATTTGGAGCTCACTCCCTTAACCCTCTGTATGCATTTTCATTCTTGGTATGCGTTTTGAACTACAGGTCCGCGAGATCCCCATAGATCCTGCTGCAATGTTCTATTCATGCGTTTGTTTTAAAAGATTTATAATTTGTGGTACGCTGGATTTACATATCCAGAAATCTCCTTTTTGTGGATGCTGAGCGAGAGCTCAAGTTTGTAACTCTTGCTCTGCATTTGATATTCTCTGCGATTTGATTTTTGATTATTGATCTGAAACCTGAATGATGGATGAAGTCGATTTGATTTTGTTATGGATCTGAATTCTGATTACTGGATGAATGCATTTTGATTATTTTCTTAGATCTAATGTATATTATATTCTTTCTCGGCGTTGATCGATTGTGATGGCAGATCCAGTATCTGCATATTGACTATTTTCTTAGATCTGATTAGAACCTTCTCGGTGTTGATCGATTTTGTGGCAGATCTATTCCCTGTGTTTTGATAATTGTTATAGATTTGAGGTATGTTAGATCCTTTCTCCATGGGCCAATTTTAGTGATAAATCCTTTATCTGCGGTTTTGATCTTAGTTTAGATATGTAGAAAAGGTATGCATATTTTATTTTATTTATGTGTTGTGGATCTGGAGCAGAATCGCCCCCATATAGATCGGTAAAAATATCTGCATATTTTATTTTATTTATGCGTTGTGAATCTAGAGTAGAATCGCCTCCATTTAGATTGGTAAAAATGTCTGCATGTTGTATTTTGTATGTGTTGTGGATCTGGAACAGAATCATTTTCTGGATTTTATGATCATGTGTTAGATTAAATGCTTGTAGCCCAAATGTTAAATGCTTGTTAGCTAAATGATATATGCTTGTTAAGACTCTGCAAAAATCATTTTCTGATCTGAAGATCAAAATGTTTTGATAAGGATCCGAAGGTTCGTCATCTCATGACGTTTCTAACTTGAAGGATTTCATCCCCTATAATCGTCGGCTGGAGATGGTTTATAAGATTCACAATTGTTTTTATCTCATTGTGTTGAGCCTTGAGCTCATTGTTGGTTTATAAGATTTTTAATTCTGTTATAAGACCGAATGACCACCTCCTGGAAATATTGGAGGGAAGGAAAATGAACTGGAGCAGGTAGGTTGCATATGTGTACCCCTTGGCAGGAAGAAATTTAATAAAAATATTTACAATGATTTGGTGGACGTAACCCCAAGGTTGGGGTGAACCACATATTCCAGTGTCTCTCATATGCTGGTATCTTCATGTGATTATATTTATGTTAAATTTTTTTTTCATTACATTAACACTGTGGGATGTTGTGGTGGAATCTATTAATAACAGAACTTGACTGGTATTCTAGATTGGTATTCCAGGAGACTAACTACGATGGTTGTTAATTAAGAACAAGCAAGAAAAAATTTTACCCTATTTTTCTCACAAATTGCATTGAGGTATATGGGGTATGTTATAGTGGAACAAGATCTGCTCATAATCCAATGATTTCTTCCAATCCTCATCTTCACCTGTTAAGTCTATGGCCTTTGGGAGGGATTTTGATATGTCCATATAGACGCCTATCCTAGCATACATCGTATACCAATGCATCTCTGTTTTCTCTGATATCTTGATGAAGGACCCTAGGGTATTACCAATGTTCTTCAATATTTATGGACCTCATTATTCCCTTGGCAAGGAATACAAGTGTATCCACACCGGTACAATCCTCATATCTTCTTTATTTGGGAAAAACCTCTCCTTCCAGGGTCTGAGAAAAAGACCCGTGGAGTAGAAAAATAAGGCCCTCCATCCATCACCCGGTTCTGGTCCTCCAGATTGATGAAACTTATGGCAAAAAAACCCTTGGATCCAAGTTGTAAATCATAGTGCCCCCTTGGTTTCTAGGTAGAATTTATCCAGTAGATTAGGGATTTCTCTGAAGGCAGCATCCCCACAAATTTCCCTATCAATGCATGGTCTTTCATGTATTGAATCTAGTCCCTTAAACTCCTAGACCAGATCTGCATTGTTGGGATCATATTCGACTTAGGCAAGCATTTCCTAGGGTGTCGTCCCTCGTGATCCAAATGACGGTTTGATCCTAGTTTACTCGATCCCTCTCCTCCCATTCATTCAATGGGATTTGAATGCTTCCAATATGCATTCCTGATGCAGGATCTTCGAGTGGGGCTTGATCCCTACCCCTCGACCTCACATCCATGGATCTCCGTCAACCTCCACACTTCGAGTTTCGTTGTATTCCGGAGTTTCGTCTCCAACTACAAGTCTATATTAGTCTAGTAGAATATGACAAGAAAATCTATTGCATTTTGAAGGTCAGCATATGGCAACAAATCTTCTCACAAAGTTTGCCATTAATGTTATAACTATGATTGAATTACATGTGGCATCTTAAAATAGCTCCCTTGGTATAAATTTGAATCTTGAATAAGTCTTAATGCATAGATAATAAACAAAATTGTTTATGACACAATTTGATTAACTATGGGATGAACATAACATAAAATTATCAAAATGTTCAAATCTATATGTGTCCCCATCCCCAATAAATTTTCAAATCTATAGTCAATGGTGCTTTGCAATAAATTCTACTAAAAACTTTAATCAATGTGTCTTTTAGAATTTTTACTTGGCTTCCAAATTTGTTTTTTGTATTTTCTCAAGTTGTTTAACAACAAAAATCACATTTGAGAGAAGTTGGGTAAAAGACTGAATAACAACAAGTGAAGGTAATCAAGTGTACTACTCTCTTTGCTTTCAAAGCACAATTGTTGCTATTCACTTTGTTTGCATCCCCATTTGATCATTTTTTTATTTGTGTAAGGTTATCCATTACTTCAAAGTGAACCGCCCAAAATCTTCTTTTATTTTACTATCCTCTTTATGACATTTCAATGATGAGGAGAAAGTTCTTCGTAACATCATTTTTATTGTTTTCTTTGTCATTTTGCCACATTCACCTTATTTCCCATTTTTCTTTCTTTCTATGTTCCTATGCACCTTCTGGAGCAATTGCTAATGTTATTATGTTTTTCCCAAAGGAAAAATTGCTATCCATCCCTAATTATCTGAACTTATTTTAATATTTTAAATTTAATGATCTTCCTTTCTATTGGATGTGTTGGATGTGCTTTTGTTTAACCTGTGTATAAAGGCATGCCATCTTATTCGTAACACTATTTTTATTTTTTAATGGTATCGTAATAAAAGCATTGAATTGATATCAACGTCACAACTTAAGTTCAACTGTTTTGTACCTTTTTTTCTTTTTTTTAGGAAGAAAAAAGCTTGCCCTTGTTATTCTTATTAAGAATCAAAGGGCATCAATCCTACCATCCCAGAAGTGGGTTATATTTCAGAAGTATACAGCTCATAAGACAATAAATCTCCTCAAGATGCTGCCAGGGGAAAAGGCAATACTGAAGTGTAAAGGATCCCATCAAAAGTACTATCTCATCATATATGGAGTCAGTCTCATCAGCCCCATCTACCGAGAACCAAAGGGATCAGATCAGCAATCTAAAAGAGGCTGCTCAATGAGAAGCAAGTCAACAAATCAATAAGAGGAGTAAGCTCCCCTATCCATGCTCAAAAGAGCTGAAAGGAATCATGTGAGACCAATTGGTTCTCCATAAATTCAGAGAAACAACCATAACCTGGAGAAAATGTGAGAGCAGTTTTAGAGAGACGGTCAACAATCCGATTGTGTTCTCGGTAGATGTGGATGAACGACAGATCCGAAAAGCTAGAAATAAGCTTTTGTGTTTCCCTGCACTAGTGAAAGAGTTCTGGAGGGGAGAGAGCAGTCGATCCCTTTGCCCAGTTAATGATGACTTGTGAGTCACCAAATATGCGGGATAAGGGGATCCCCATCATTTGGAAAGATAGCAGAAGAGCCCAAAGGCTAAGTGATTCTGCTTCAGTATTGGAGCCATATCCTACACCCAGTGCGAACTCGAAATGATGAGACTCATTCAAATATAAGCTGTATCCAACACCACCCGTCTTGTTGGTAGAGGCACCATCGAAAAATCCACAAGGGAAGATAGGGAGGATTCCCTATCTTCCTGAATTTTTTAACTTTGACAGGCTGAGAAGAATAAGTCTGTACAAAATATGTAATTTGTTGGACAATGCTGAGAACATTCCTCTTCTTTCCTTCGAAAATGGCTAGATTCCGAGCTTTCCATATGTTCCACATCATATGGAATGGAATAGAACAAAGAGACGGATTCCTTGGATGATAGCTAGCCCAATTCCTTACAAATGAGATGGGAGAATCCACGAGAGGAGGACAAGGAAGCTGGAACTGATCACAAATGTGGCTAAGTACTATTTTCCAGATTTTGCAGTTAGAGAAAATATGTGTAACGGACTCCTCATCGGAATAGCACAGTGCACAAATACCTGGACCAGACCGACCCCTTTTCTGGAGGTTATCCCAAGTGAGGATTTTGTTCCTGAAAACCAACGATATAAAGCAGCCAATTTTACATGGGAGAGCACTGTTCCATAATAAAGAGTCAGTGCGAATGCCAACTGGAGGAGAATATGAATTAACAATACATTCATATGCATGTTTTGCAATAATAGAGCCATATTTTTTGTTAAAGTACCATACTAGGGAGTTGGCTTGTGAAGAGAGATGAATTCCATTGTGAACTAGACCCTCTGTATAAGCATTCCAGGCTTCTTTACAAGCCCCTTCTAAGCCCAACTCTTCGGTCGTATACCAGTAGTGCTGTGAGTCAGGTAATATATTATGAGCCTATGAGAGAGTACTGATATCCAAGTCCACCAGGAACATTCTCAGCTCCTCTGGAAGGATGAAAGAGGAAGGAGCACCAATAATCGGGTCAACACCAATCAGAATGTCTTTACCATTACCCACCTGCCAAGCCAGGTGATGGCCCAGCCAAGGAAGAGTCTGTAAAAAACCCCTCCAGATAATGGATACTCTTCGAGTGCAGAACCTCTTGTCTCTAAGCCAAGCGACCACCGAGAGGTTTTTCAAGTATTTTGTGACAAGGACACGATGCCATAAACCATCCTTCAATAGAGCCATCCAGATATTTTTAAGGCGCAGGGATATGCTAAACCAATGAAGAATTTTAATCCCCCATCCTTCATATTCCTTTGTCCATGAGAGACTCTACCAGCTGACCAGATGATATCTTCGATGATTTTCAGAGGATCCCCATAAGAAGGCAAACATAATGCTCCTAAGCTTGTGCAGGATGGAGACTGGGATAGGGGCTAATCCCAGCCAGTACACTGGTATGCTGGAAAGCACAGATTGTACAAGAATCAACCTGCCACCAAGGGATAGAAGCTTGTGGGTCCAGTTACATATTCTCTTTTCAAATTTCTGAACCATCCAAATCCAATCGCAGACCCTATAACCGAGTGGCTTAAGATAGTATCCAAGGTACTTAAACCCTATGAGAATCGACTCCATCTGATAAGGTAGAACCCTGGCTATATCCAAGAGATTGACAACATCGATATTATTATAAAGGAAGCAAGATTTATCAAGACTGATACTCATTTCAGAAGCCTTACAGAAGGTCTCCAAGATAACATCAAATGCAACCCATTCCTGAAGTGTTCCAGTACCCATAAGGATCACATCGTCCATAAAAAGGAGGTGGGTAAGGGCAAGGGAGGATGAGATCTGAATGCCACGAATAAGTCCATTGTTCCAAGAATCCGAGATTAGGAGACTGAGGCCTTCAATGACAAGGATGAAGAGTAGAGGAGACAAAGGGCAGCCTTGTCGTATGCCATGAGAAGCTGAGAAAAACTTCGAGGGGGTCCCATTAATCAGGACTGCAAAATTTGCAGAGGTGAGACAACCTATTATCCAATTGACAGTAAGAAGTGGAACCTCGATTTGGATCAAGATGAGTCAGATAAAGGTCCAATTCACACGATAAAATGCCTTGATAAGATCCAATTTGAGTATGAAGGCATAGATATTTTTAGTTTTAACAGAGTGGAGAATCTCTTGAACAATTCCTATAGGCTCAGTGATCTGTCGGTTTTTAAGGAAACCAAATTGTTCTTGTGAGATACCAGAGTCCAAAAAGGGCTTGATCCTGACCGCAATGACCTTTGCTATCAGCTTATACATTATATTACATAATGAGATGGGCCTGTAATCTGCAAAGGTCCGAGGCTTATCCAATTTGGGAATGAGAGCAAGGAAGGTCGAGTTCAAGGATGGTGGGATAAATCCAGAAACCCTAGTTGAGTCCACAGCTGACAGTAACTCATGGCCCAAGATTTCAAAAAAGTGCAGATAGAACTCCACAGGCCATCCATCAGGGCTAGGGCTCCGATCTTTTTTAAATGATTTCAGGGCAAATTCAATCTCCCCAAGAGTTATAGGGCAGGTAAGGTTCGATGTGAGTTCGATTGGAATCATCCTAGGATAAAGCATGACAACCTTGAGTTGTTGTACCAAACATGTTCCACCATCATCCTTATAAATACTTGCAAAATGAGACTTACCCAGATCTTTAAGAGCTGCCTCATCTTCATAACAATTCCCATCTGCATCGGCCAGGGACCATATCGTATTTTGATTTTGCCTGCCAGATGCCAGCGTATGAAAATATTTGGTATTTGAGTCACCCTGAAGGGCCCATTTCGACCTACTTTTCAATTTCCAAGTAAGCAGATAATGGTCTAGGATCTTCTGCTTTTCAAATCTGAGCTGGGTCAGAAGAGCCATTTCATCCATAGATAGGATTCCATTTGACGAGCCTGAGAGGAGCGATCCAATAGCATGGTCAAGAGAATTAGAAACAGTATCCATACATGCCAGCTTGTCCTTTATCCATACCTTGGATTCATCCTTAAGAATACGTAGCTTATGGATGATAGAATCAATGCCAAGGGTGCTGTCACTATGGGCATGTAGTGACCATCGCTTCAAAAACCAATCAGTGAAAGCTGGATCGTTAAGCCATGAACGATTAAATTTGAATGGGTAGTTACAGGAGCCCCGCTGCTTGTCCCATTCAAAGTAGATAGGAAAGTGGTCTGAAATGTCTGCACACTGAGACCACACCCTGTGAACCCCCAAAGAAGGAATCAAGGGTGTTGATATTAAAAATCGATCAAGTCTCTTACTAATACCATCTTCACCCACATGGCCATTACGCCAAGTTGGCCCAGCATACTGAGGTGCCAAGTCCACAAGTCCCACCGAGTCGAAGAGGGATAAGAAGTGAAGTGAGAGGGGATTAGGGGAAGCCTTATTTCCCCATATCTCAGAGGAGAATAGAGTAAGGTTGAGGTCCCCACCTAAGACAAGATTTAGAATGCTAAGTAAGCCACCTCGAAGAGCCTTTTCCCAAAAAAGTTCGTGGTCCCTATAAGGACCATAAACATTGAGGATGGAGATAGGAACGGGCATCCCATGAATAGAATCCTATACCAAAAGGCCAACACAGGTCTAATAGGCCCTACACTTGACCTTTTGTGGATTCCAAGCAATGAGGAGGCCTCCTGAAAGTCCCAATGCACTGATCACACAGAACTCCCAAGAAGGGAGGATCTTAGAGAAGGCTAGTAAAGCAGGAGCGGAACTACACATAGTTTCTTGAAGGAGGATCATATCCGGACCAAGAGACTTAAAGAGAGAACGGAGGTTATGGTTTTTGGTCTTACCTCCAAGACCCCGAATATTGAAGGATAAGAGCTTCATCACGGAGCATCTTGGTGGGGAGACGACGCTCTAAGTCCCTGGTTTGGGATGCCACGGGCCGCATCTTTGATGCGTACAGATAGAGGGATATAGGGAGGAGAAGCTGAGGATAGGTCCACCTTCGAATTGTCCCTTTTTCCTTTTGATTTTTTTCGAACGGTCACATTGGCGAAGCGGATGGAGTTGAGGTGAAGTGTATAAGGGGAGGATGGGGTTGTAGCTGTAAAAATGGATAATGATTTTTTAAGGGTGGGATCAAAGAATGAGGGTGATGAGGTAGGACTAAGGGAGGGAGAAGTAAAGGTCGATGGGGATCGAGGTTGAGGTAGAGGTGGAAAATCCACCAAAGAAGTCAGAGATGGAAGAGCATGTTCCTTAATGAGCTGCAGAGATGGTGTATGCAGGGAGAAAGGTGTATGGTCAGGTGCAATATGAGGTGGGGAGTCCACATGTGCCAAAGGAGACTCTTGTGATGAGAAAGTATTTGCGGCTGGAAGCATGGAGTCATAAGGAAGAGACAGGTCTTGAATCGGTTCAAGCTACGAAGATTGTGATAGAGTGAGGGGATTGGAGGAGGGAACAGGTAAAGGAGTTCTAGAGTGTGACAATATCAAATCATCGATAGGGTCCAGAAAGGAATATGAGATGACTTCAGAATGAGAGAGAGAATCAAAGTGGGTACCTGGAACCCGATGCACATGTTTGGAGGGGACGACCGGAATGGAACCCTTCGGAGAGACATCGGAGCCCAAGTCATCGCATCCAAGTCGTAGGTCAGGACAAGCATGCCTCAGGTGACCGACCTCGTGGCAACTGCTACATCTGAACGTCACATGGAGGTAGTCGAGCCTCTGGACCAGGAGGTACTCATTGCAAAGGATTTCTACCTCCGTCGATAATCCCAGGGAGACGTCCATCTCGACAAGAACCCTGGCGATCCTCTTATCAAATGCAAGATGGAAATCCGCCTCAACAGAGACAAACCGGCCAATAGTATTGTCGATGACTTCCAGGATTTGTCTATTCCATAGAGGGAACGGGAGGTGAGGCAGCAACACCCAAAGATGGTGTTTCGTAATTCTTTCCCGGAGAGGGTTGAAGCGAGAGTGCCAGCGTCCAAGAACCAGAGATCCCTTCCCAATGCGCCAAATACCATCGAGGATACGAGAACAGTGCTCCTCTTCCAGAAAGACAAATACTATACACCCGTTTGAAAACAGGCTAATAGTGGGGATATAATTGAAGAGTGGCTTCCAATGCTCCGTAGCCCACTCCACCCAGGTTGCCTTACCCATTCTGCAATATTCCAGTCTCCCAACGAGAGCACGAGAGCATAAAGAAGAGACATGTTCCATGAAGATGTCATGGCCCAATACATAGCGAAAATGCCCCTCCTAGACCTTAATACATTTGGCACGTCTCTTTTGACGGAAGTGAGGAGGAGCAGCCAACTTAGCCATGAGAAAATGACCCACAAAATCAACACAAAAGGTGCTAGTGTGGATACCAAACCCCTGACCGTAGTCCTGAAGCCAGGAAAATCATAGCCCCCCAGACAGAATCTCTGAGAAACCGGGTGAGATGCCAGAAGAGAGGGACCATAGGCCAAGACAAAAAAGCAAACCCGATAACACAGGGCACCAATCCCCCAGAACCAACACAGGAGAGACGAAGTCAACCCACAAACGAATCCCCTTTGCAGAGCCCAAGGGAGCCACAAAATGATAGCGAGACTAGTGGAGAGGCTAAGAAAGAGGGACCACAGGCACGGGAGAGAAGAACCCCAAGAATAACCCCAATAATGGAACCCCAGGCCCCCATAACCGTCAGTGGAAAACCCAAGTCAACCCACAAAATACTGAGAAAAATATGGGAGAAACCCTAACCAGTAGGGTTGGCCAAAGTCAACACTAAACCGTGAGACAAGAAGAACCCATCAGTATGTAAGGTGGGGTAAAACCCCCACTGCTAATAGAAAGAGCAGATTCCCAAGGAAGAACCTCGCAATAGGGGCCCTGTACCAGGGGAGACACAGAAGAGAAGAAAATCAGTGTGAATCCTGAACCCTGTGTTGGAGCAGGGTCCCGCAACTACAGAAGAAGCTGCTAGTTTTGGCAGAGAGATAAGTTTTGGCGGAAAGAGGATAAGACGGAGCTACGACGCCCTAGCACGGTTCTAGCTGCAGAGCAGAGCCGAAAACCATGACTTTTTGAGATACAAAAGTCAAAGAAAGGCAACGGTACCTGAGCAGCCGAGAAGGGAGAGCTCACCCACTGCATTGAAGGCAGCGGCGGAAGACAGGAGGGCTCAGTGACCCTCATAAAGAAGAAGGAGCAACGAGGCTCAAGCATTGAAGACGAAGGACAGAAGAGCGAAGCGGTGGATAGTACCCATGATCAGTGCCGGGAAGCATGGAAGACTGCAGAGAGCTGTGGTGTGACGGGAAGCGGCTACCTCAAGGACAGAGAGGACCGACTGTCACTAAATAGGGTTTGGGTTACTGTTGGGACAGGCCCACAGTGTTGTAATGGCACGACCTTCGGGCTGCCTATATAAGAATATATTTTGTATTGTAAAGGGTTAGCTAGTCATTCAGTTAGCCATTTGGTTAGATAGAGAGACAGTCGTGATTGAAATAGGCAATAAGGATAAGTAGACTGTTGTAAAAGCCGAGCTCTGGTTCTGGTTCTAGTGGTAGCAATCTTACTAAAACCAGTAGCCGGCTTGTAGAGCATGCATGTAACGATCCGCAGGGATCGATTGAGAGGGAAGAGTATGTTGTAAGAGAGACAGCATAAAGGTAGAGAAGAAAGATCTAAGAGAGAAGATCTTGAGCTGCATTTGAGGCACAGCAGAACTGTGTTTGCCTTCCCTTAAGCTATAATAGAGAAGCACAGTTTTGTGGATGTAACTCCCATCCTGGGGTCGAACCACGTTAAAATCCCGTGTTCAGTGATTGATTTGCATATTGTGTTTATTTGCTGCATCTATCTGATTATGTTATGCAATTTGCTTACAGTTGATGTATGAATGAGTTGTTTAGTTACAGCACTACAGGAAGATATATACAAGTTGAAATCCTTGGCCCGTCGTATAAGGCCTACTTATGCTTGCCTTAGATAGTTAATTAATCACAGTAAGACAGTCTGGGTATCAGGTCTTGTGCGTCGACACGAACAACGCTAAGTGCACTAAATCGCGGTTGGAGGGTATCGCAAGAAGGCGATACCGCACCGGCAGAGGAGCTGCGGTGCGTGACTCCGTGGGTTGAGGACTGAGCGTTGAACAGGAGTTTCGTGTCGCATGGTGCGCGGCGATGCGGTGAGATTGGGACTATTGTGAGAAGGAAGAAGTCGTGCAAAGAGAGAAGAACCCGCGCGATGCGCGCAAGGGTAGAGACGCTGCGGCTAGAAGAGTTGCGCGACGACGGGAGTGCGCGGCGCGAGCAAGAGGTTGTGTGATGCTCAGACACAAAGGGAGATCTTGCAGCCAGAAGAGCTGCGAGCCACCAGTAGGACTGCCACAGAACCTGGTCCAAGATGCTTGAGTCCTTGGCCAACCCATTAGATTCACTTCGGGTGAGACTTCAGGCCGCCTTGCGGTCTGTCGCCGAAAGGGCCAGTGAGTTAGGGGTGTTGTTGGTTGATAATAGTAAACCCGGGTCTGCCCATGCAATCAACAAATGGTTCCGTTGCCAGTTTAAACGACTGGGAGTTAATGTTCTGTTGGCATCCTACCAGAGAAGAGTTTCACCAGTGGTTGGATTCAGACTTAAGGGAGTTCGCCAAGAAAGAGAATCGGAGTCCTAGACTAAGCACAGAAGCCTGGTTAGAAAAGCATATTGCTTCAGACATACACGCTATATTTTTTGCAACCTATGGAAACGAGCTTTTCGACTGGCTATCCAAGTTGATATATAGGAACACATTCAAGAAGAAAAGACACATTGTCTGGACACCGTAGCTGATTCAGACCGTACAGAACCTCGACAATCCGATTACAAGAGCAGTGGACTTCTGGCTGACAAGTGTGCTAGAAGGCTTTGTTACAGAATTTGCAGTTGACCAGAGAAAGAGCTTCAGCACAGCTAAACGATACTTCTTCAGAGGATATCGTGGTAAGTACCTAAGATCTCTAAACTTGTCCCTTAAGATGCTGCTATATGAAAAAGGAACAATGGATCTAGTTTTAGATGAATAAGTAAAGATAGTAATGTCACAAGAGTTTGAAAGTGATTTTGATGACATTGGACGAACCCATAGTGGAAAGAAGTATAAAGTAGATTTTAGCTCTCCTGTATTTGAAGACAGTTCAGACAGTATTAGACAACAGAGTCCTAGTACCACAGACGAACCAGAGGGCGGTATCCCTTACCACCCCTATACTCCACAGAAACAGACAGGGACTCAGAATAACCCCGTAGGTACTCCATCTAGTAGCTCACAGCCAGTACCTACTCCCACTACAACACCTTCACCTACACCGATGAGTGGTAGTAGCCCAGTCAGTCAGAACCCACCACAGAGAAATAGAATGGGAGACGACATGAAGCTACCTATTTTTAAAGGTACAGGAGCAGAAGACCC